>JARFTM010000296.1:0-29696 GCA_030278935.1 Trichoderma polysporum | reverse complement strand
CCAAAAAAAAAAAAAAAAAAATTAAAAAATAAAAAAAAAAAAAAAAAAAAAAAAAAAAAAAAAAGAGCAGTAAAAGTGACCGGTATGATTGTGGTATAAATAAATCGCTTTCCCTCCACCCCATGTAATTACCTATTAAACATGCCAAACGTTATATTATGTGTGTGCCTCCATCTCGATAGGATTGGATAGGACGGGTTATCAGAGTCGTCTCGGAGTCGTTTTCTTCGTCAATGAGGCTTTGTTGTGTTGCGCCGCGCTTTTGAATCAACTTGTGTAGATGGGAACTTCCAGCAGAGGCAACCCCATCCTTTTTTTCTGATCAGGCATTCATCTGATTCACCATCATTGCTGCCCGTAGCAGTCTCTTCTGCCTTTTCCAAAGACTGCGTCCACGCCCATTGCTGCTGCCCTGGCCTGGCACAACCTCCTCATCCGAAATCTCGGGCATAGGCATCCCGGGCCGTAGAGTCTGATACATGGCCGTTCGCGTCACATCGCCTTTCTTCGGAGGCATCATAAAATCCGGCACGTCGGCATTGACGGCGCTGCTGTGGCGGCGAGCCCGGCCGGAGAATTGCGTCTTGACCTTGTGCCAAAGCCGTGAGCTCCGCGACAAGGTGGCGAGTTCCGAGGGAGAGAGGGATGTCGAGGATGCGGTGGTCGTGGTTACGAGTGAGGGGGCAGAATAGTTGCTGGCGGTGGTGCATGGAACTGATGCCGACGCGACCTCATTGCGCCATATAAGGATGCGGTTTTGCTTGGACGCAGACATGAGAGGACAGGTGGGAGATGGTGTTAGATCGTCCATTGTCGCGAGTGGTTTCGGTCTAATGGCTCGAGTGGCTGTTCTTTTGTTGTTGCGACTTTTGTTATTACTATTATCGGGGATGTATGGGTAAAGCTCTTGAGGAAATTGCCGACGCTATTATCAGTGACAAGGTTGTGCGCTGTGAATTGGCCGCGTGATGAGGTGTAGGCCGACGTCAACGCCTTGCTTTGTAGAATCGTCCAGTTTCTCGCGTCCAAAACGCCAACAGATCTACTTTGGCTGGTCGGCTATTCACGAGCTTGGGATAAAATTGGTTTCGCAGATTGACACCACTGCGCGTAATATAAGACGAAATCGTTATCGTTTCCCTTTAGGGCAGTTGTTCATGCGACCCATGCAATTCCGGCTGGATCCAAACGAGTCCCCCACCAGGCAATCTCTCGATGCACTTCCCAGCCCTGGGTGACGTCGCCAAGGCGCGGGAAATGAGTACTTGTACGAAGCAAGAATCGAGGCGACGGGGAAATAAAGATTATGGTGGGAAATGCAGTCGACGTCGTATTCGGAATACTCCGAATCTCAGAGACTTTGCCTTGTTGCTTATTTTCTTTCTGTGTTTATTCCTTCGACACACACACTCTCTCTCTCTCTCTCTCTTTCTCCCTCTCACTTTGCGCTCCCTTAATGCAAGCGCAACGGCTGCAGCGTGTTGATCTCGCTTCTGCGGGTGGAGGCCGAAAAGAGAAAAAACGGCAATGCAATGGAAATCTCGTAGCGCCACTCAGGATGCACGGTACGGGCGTCGGCTGCGAATTGTCGAGGCCCCTACTAGCAGACGCCCCTCCGAGATTTCCCTGGGCTCCACCGACGAGGTTCCAGAGGCGCGGGCAGACGAGCGGCTCTCGCGCGTGAGGTAGGAAAAGAAGAAAAAGAAATGAAGACGGAATAGTCCGTGTACGGCGGTGGTGAGCAATTGGTTGGTCTTCTTGCAAGGAAAAAAGAAATACGAGATGGGGGGAGAAGAGAGAAAATAGGGCACGACGAAGAGGTCGTTGAAGAAACGGCACTAATATGAGGGAGGGAGGGCGAGAGACAAGAGGCGAGCAAGAACCAGCGTCAGTGCGTCAGGCTAGACAGGGAAGACGCCGCGGAAAGTGGAGAGTGGAGAGCGCAGGGGCGGTCTTTTCAGTGGTCCACGGGTCTTTTTAATGGTGGCCGGTTAGCGGTTAGCGGTTGGTGGGCTCTGGGGGCTGATCGCGGTGGCGGCCTGCGCGAACAGGGCATGTGAGGCCGGGCAGTCAGGCGCTGTGGCCGCTGTAGAGCACCACCAGCGGGCTTCGTGACATCGCCATCGCCATCGCCTGCTAGGCCCCCTGTAGCGCAGAGATGCAGAGATGTCACCAGACGGCCATCGTACAGGCGCGTCAATTTGATGCTAGCTCCGGCGATGGATACGTGTAATCTGGCTGCGGTAGCACTAGGACGGCAGCCAGCCTGTGGGGAGAGCCGGCGAAAGGAGTTGGCAAACAGGGTCTCGGCGCCTTCAAATTGATTGCCCCAGGCCTAATCTACCTTGGATGGAGTATACGGTAGTACAAGTAGAATTGGCTTTCTTTTTTTTTGTTTTGTCGTTGGCCAAGTGCCGGGGGCTGGCTGCTGACTGCACGGAGCTATCATGGCAGATTAATCAATGTCTCAGCAACAGCCTCGGCGTAGACGCGGATGGAGTATATATTGCATGGATACAAGTACTATTGCCTGCTAATACATGGGCGGTGTTGCCACTTACATGATAGTATCTACTCAATAGTCGGTTCTTCATACCTGAACAGCGCGTCATGCTGTATGGAGGAGTAGCACAGCTACTAGTCTGGTGAGGCTTGACAGAATGAATGGGCGAATGAATCGTGAAGTGCTTTGCGCCAAGGACCCTCACAGACTGACTAGCCCACCGCAAGTACATGTCATAGTCACTTGTAGTATTCACTGCCGAGGAATAGAGACTGGTTACTAGTACGCTATGACGAGTGTTTTTTTAATATACGAGCCTTATCTCTCCAAAGCAGATGAGCCACCATGTTCCCGCGTTTCTACAAATAGATGCCTGTATATACAGGGCTGAAATGACTGGCAATATCGGGACATCATCTCCTCGGTCTATGAGAGATATATGATATACTACAAGATAATCCAAATACTACTTTATGAAAAAGAGACATTCTCCTTGTCTCGGAAACCAGCTTTTTTGCTTCTTCTTCTTCTCCCCCTCCTCCCTTTTCTAAACCCGCCTCGCTAGACATCCATCTGGTCACAAGCCAAAAACCCACTTCACTTCACCACATGGCCATTTCATCTCCCCTCCCCCCCTTACTTAACCTCCCTGTTCACTGCCCGTGATGCAAACAAACAAACAAGTGAGCCGAAAAAGGGTGGTGTAACTGCGACAAGCAAACACACATGGGGAGGAAGAAAAAAAAAAAAACCTCCTTCACTCGGCCGCGGCTTGCGCTAGAAAAATGCTGAAACCGCTTTTTCGCGGGTTCGCATGGGGATTTATTAATCGGCTACATGGCACAGATCGTCTCCCAAAGACGTATCGCTTTGTTATCCCCCGCATTAGCGTCCAGGACCCCGTCGTTGCGTGGGAAAGCCCGTTGTGATCGTCCCATCTGGTGGTGTGATGAAAGTGATGGCCAGACAGGATAGATGGATGAGGGTGTCCTCCTTGCGCTGCACCCGCGGCAAGCCTCTGATACACAGGCTGGGCTGGGAAAGTAACACAAGACGCAGGCCGCCTTTGACGAGACGAAAATCACAAAAGGGAAGAAAAAGGATATACTACCAGTATATCCTCTCTGATTCGCCAGGGATGGAAATGACACACAAGCGCTAATTGGTGTGTTTGCAAGTCCAGTCCGGAGTAGCTAACCCCCATAAACGGCATCTAATTGAGAGCAGGGATACCTAGTGGTAGACGCTCGCCGTTTCGCTGGCTTACATGCGACTCAAGCCATGTGATATCTTTCTAGTTAAGCGCACATAACTTCACAGTCAAAATCAAGTTTGGGTAGCCAAGGCAAATATCATGCCCTAGAGTCGTATTTATATATCAGTAAAAAGAGGTAATCATTGTAAAGGCCAAATGTACCGCTTTCGCCTAAAATCTGCACCTTTTTCTTCTTCTTCTATGTTGCGCTCGGCCGCAATGTCTCCCAGCCTCCCATCTCTTCCTCTCCACCTTCGTTCAACGAGTCCAATAGATCAACAGGGCCTTGGTTCGTCTGCCTTGATCGCTGTGGCAGCACGGGAGGCCCTCTAGCTGCCGTTGTGTTTGTGTTTGTATTTGGGAAAGGTTTAGGAGGAGCAACAGGCTTCTTTCCAGTGACTGAGCTGACAGATGGCGCCTGCCACTGCGCATTATCTGGTTTCAGGGCTACTGTTGAAGCACGGGCCGGCAGTGATGGCTGGAAATCCCCATCGCTATATTTAGCTCTGTTGAGCCCGCTCCCTGATGTCAATACCGAGGACGTCGACGTGGAGCCTGGTGATGTCGACAATAGGTGCGCCGGCTTCTTCGCCACAGGGGGTGCGGATTTCCCAGCCTTGAGCTGCTGCGATAGCTGCGATGTCTGAGAGGTCGCAGATGCGGGTCGAGATGATGTCCATAGTGGTTGCGTTCCTCCTGTCTTACCAGTAGTATTAGCTCCTCCAATAATCCCCACCGTACTCGCCGACTTGCCGCTTAGCCCTGCGCCCGAGCCCATATCCAAGGTCGTCGCCGAACGACGGGGTGGCGGTGGAGGCGGAGCTGCGCTGGATCTGTCTCCGTGAACACTCCGTGCGCTATCACCGTCTCCAATCTTCATTCGTCCTACCTGGGCAGGGAGAGTGGTCGGATCGTATTGTGGAGGCAGCTTCCTAACTCCAGCTGAGATCATGCCCCTCGGAGGCGTAAGCTTTTCATATGGCGAGCTGGATATGCTCGAAAGAGACGCCCCGGGCGAGGACCTCGAAACAGATATCCAGTCCGTTTCCTCGCCATGGCCAAAGGGGTTTGAAGGGCGGTGCGGATTCAAAGCCATTGGCTGACCGTCTCGCCCATTGGGTATTGGGATTTGAGCTCGAGCTGGCTGTCGATTGTCGAGCCACCATTTTTGTCGGTCTGAGCTCGCTGGGGGGAGGCCGGGCTCGATTGCGTCGTATCCAATTAAATCTTCATCTTCAGTGTCTTCGCCGTCGGCATGCGCGGCCGAGTCTCCCACTTCCGCCTTACGCCGATTGTATAATTCCAGGCTAATGGCATTTCGGTGAGCCTCATCAACGAGACTGACTCGGCAGTCAAATGTGGCATAAACCGGCCTGTGGTCTGAAAACATCAACGTCGGTGCCGAATCATACGCCGTTTGGCGGAGAATGGCTCCCTTTCTCAGTACCCTGTCTGTCCAAGCCGGTATCCTTGCCTTCTCACTGCCAGATGTTAGCACAGCTGCTCGCACATAGTTTACTCATGGGGGTTAAAAAAATGGTATCTCTTACGAAGTGTCGTATACGTCTGTTCCAATGTCAAATCTATATGTAGGCATGAAGCCAATGCGAGCTTCAGAATAAAATTGAAACGCGAGCCCAGCTACCATTTGTAAATTTAGCTGATCATTGTCGTACATGGTTTGCAAATCTCGTTTCTTCACCAGACCGCGTACGGCTTCTGAGCTGAGACCGATTCGATAGTTGAAATCGCCCAGCCAAATGATGGCATCTGGTTACATCTTTGATTAGTTGCTTTCACCAATGGGCCCTCATGGCTTTGCAGCAAGAAAAAACATACCATGATCCTCGATCCCTCGATTCCTCTGAAATCTCAGGCCGCTGTGAATCGTTGCGTAATCTCGATTTCGTTCATCATAATTGGCAAATCCTGCTGCCAAATGCGCTGTCACAAAGCATATATGAGTGTTTGCATAGTCAAAACGGATGGCAACCGCCCCCTTGTTTCCAGCCATCCCAGACAAGCCAGTTTTCTTGACACTTCCTTCAACATTCTTAATGTGATCAAGAGACGATGACTTCACAAAGATGCACAACGCTGCTCCCACGAGCTGCCCGCTTCGTAGTAGTACGTATTTTTTCCCTCCTAGACTGGCTTGTCGCTGGTTCAGCGCTTGTTTTACCGCCGTCTCCCAAAGACTTTTTCTAGTGGGATCGCTATTCATGATTTGTTGCGGGCTTAGCTCAACTATCTCCTGAAAGGCGATAACAAATATTTCTGGTTGCGATGACCCGAGTGAGGGTGGGAATAACCACGGTGATAGGTCATAGTCAATTCCTTCGGTACGTCCATTCAGATTGAACGTCCCAACCCAGATACTGATGTTCTTAAATGAGGTAAACTCTTCACTTCGCCTGCCTAGCTCTATTGAAACAAAGTCGCTGATGGGGTCGAATAAGTGCACAGGGGCTTGTCCAACCAAAAGGCCGAGCAGCATGTCAATGGTAATCTGCCTGGAAGGATCAATGAAATTGTTGTGATAGATACGCTGAACAGATTTTCGCATATCAGCCATCGCTCCAGAGAGCGACATCTTTCCGTGCCTTGTGAAGGACGTCTTTAAAGCGCCAGTCCCGGCATAAGTCTTGGAGAGGGCATCACCATTATCAGCCCAAAGGCTAGAATGCCTCATCCAGAAATCAGAGGCTGCGAACTCTCCTCGGTGGCCTAAGAATGCTTCAACGGCCATTTGGGATATCAACGTCTGGATCAAATTCGTTCGATCGAGACAATCCAAGCAATTGGTGCGAAAGACACCCTCTTGCTGAAGCACTACTACCATGCGCTCATCGGCTCGGTCGTTGGAATCCTGGCGGCCCTCTGCCAGGTAGTAGGCGAAGCCGTCAGATGAATTCTCAATGTATCGGCGGATCCCGCGGGCAGCCTCGTATCCCGCCGGGCCTTTTGTCTCGGCATGAAAGTCATAATGTGTCTCGCGAAGCAATGCATGATCCTCTGACTGTTGCTGAGCAGGCCGGCTCAACGGGCAGCGCCTGATGCAGTCCCGGTACATCGTGGCCAGTTCTACTTCGCCCGGCTTAGTTTCGCTTAGAAGATTAATTACATGAACGGCGCCATAAGCCTGCTCGAGGTCTTCAAAATGCTTATTGAATGTCGGCTGTGTTGCGTCCAGTGGCCGGGTTATGGTGATTTTTTGGCGGCCAGGTATAAGATCCGCCGCCTGTTCCCAAAAGACTGGAACTGATCCTCGAATCTGGGCATAAGAAAAGAGAACGCCCGTGGGAGACCAGAACGTTGTCTCTGTTTCCACAAAGTTTGCCACATTACCATTATCGTCCATGCCTCTGGCATTGAAACGAGTGCCCGCCCGTCGACATGAAAGCCGTGAAATGAGTGTCAAAAAAGATGGCATGCCGCTCCTGGATGCCTTTAAAGGGGAGGAACTCTGTGGGATGGTCATCGTCTTACAAAAGCCTCGGATGGCAGAGGTGAGAATGCGTGACGCATCCAGTGCCTGGCGTTCCGGAGGCATCAACCGAGAACGAAACTGAACTAATGGGCTGATCATAAACGAGTTCCAGAGATACGTGTCGTCAAAGTTGTCTATCTCAAAAGAGTTCGAATTAACGGGCCTTACATGCAGGAGTTAGCACAAGTCACTAGAAATCATGTACCGTAGCAAACCATACCGGTCTTGTACCCTATTAGTGAGGTCGAAATCTGTGCTGTAGTAGAAGGAGCCATTGCTGAGCAGCCTGCGCAGATCATGACACGGATGCTCAACAGCCACGTCTCTCCGGCTCAGTCCTTGGCTGTAAGGCGACGATGAATTGTACCCAAACACATCCGACGAATCTGAATCCAGTGACTCCAGAGGCACAACATCGTCGTAGTCGGCGCTACTCAGGCAATAAAAATCCACGCTCGCAATCCTTTCCACAGTCTCGCCAGGCCGGACCGTTGCGGCCCTCGCGGCTTGGGTAATGACAGAGAGAAACACCTCCCCATTGATTGCAATTAGGCCCAGAGTGCCATAGACGGGCCTCGGCGTCAGCGGGCGGTAATCCTTTAGTAGCTTCTTCGATATAGGAGAAAATTCCACCATGCATTTGGCGGCGGAAGAGTCGCCTCCGCCGCCGCGCGGCTTGCTGGATGGGAGCGAAACGGGAGATCCGCTGCCAAAAGCTTCGCTCGCTGACGAACTATATCGCAGGATGAGCGCGTGAGAGGACGATACGATGGCGATGGACCGATGCGGATAGTCGCGGATGAAGAGCTCGCTCGACTTCTCTGGTGCGGGAGCTTGCGCGCTCCACGAGCCCGGCGGAGTGTCCATGATGATGTTAGACTCGTGGCATCAAGTACGAAGCTGGGCGGCTGGCAGGGGGCACAAAGCAAGCAGCAAGCGGACCTAAGGTCCCTGTTGATCCATGGTCTCCTTGCAATTGAGTGGAGCGATTGCAGACCCTGCTTTTGGGCTGTCCGCTGTCTTTTTGTTCTCTTTCTTTTCTTTCTTGGTGAAAGCAATCAGCTTCCTCAAAGCTGGAGATTACTGTTATTCCGTGGTGGTTGTCGGCGTCGTTGTAGCGCGCTATGTATGTCATTGGTGACATCGGCTAGAAGTGGCGGGCTCACTTATCGGTGCGGAGGGCGGAGGCACCGCCTCGAACGTGCACTTTCAGCCTTGCGTCTCAATTTGGCCATTATCTTGCCAATTGATGGCGAAGAGAAGGAGGCGTGGCAGAAGGAGAGAGGACGGCCCTGTTTAACAACAACACATAGCAGAGTAGTGAAGTAGAGACAAGATAGTTATCACCAGTGAGGAGACACAGTTTAACTACCCCCCAGTCCACAGAAGGCGGCCATGCACTCGCAAGGCGAAAGCCTCACCTACCCGAGGATACACCCAGTTACATCTCAAAGAGCAGCATGGGATTTTACTGCTAAATAAATACTTCAGAACCTGAATTCGGTATTTTAACTATTGAAATAATTCCCCCATCTACGTAAATCCAGTTCGCTGGATTCTCTTGGTATAGCCTTTTGGAGGCTATGGTATCGCGACACAATCGCAATATTGTCTAAGAAAATAATCAAATCGAAGGATTGTTTCCTTGGAGTCGATCGACTGTGACCGCAGCGGGTATCAATTTTCTAACTCGACGTCCTCATATCAATAGCAGCTTTCGACTAGTAACCTGTCGAATCTGTTAAGGTAAAATAAGAGCATGTTATTTCCATCTATATCGTCAATTGTCATATCGTATCAACAGCCTTGCTGGAAGAGATAATCCGAAATAAGAATAATAAAAAAAGACGTCAAATGACAGTCAGACCTCAGATCCTATTTGAGATCATGCTCGCCACGAATGGAGAGCGTTCATTCTCTTCCTATCATAAATTAATTTGGGAATCATCACTGGTCATGTTTAGAGAAGAGAAAAATCGAATTTGCAAAGGCCCGCTGCGAATTAAAATTATCTTCAAGCGGGCTTAGTCATTGGGGATGCGCTAACAAAATGCTCCGCAGTTTCTTCATGGCTGGTTGTGAGCAACGCTCGCCGATACCTGTGCACAAGGTAATTCCGCTCCGGCATTGAGTCGTGGGCCCCACCAGAAATACGAGCCTCTTGACTTGGCCGACAGGTACCTGTTGATCTCCAGTTCTGCCGGCTGCTTTTGAGCCAATCAGAGCGGACGTCCCCAGCCTCGCAGCTAATGCCCCCCTACCTCTTGCGAAACGCTGCTCGTCGTCCACTCTTCCACCATTCACCTTTGAACCTTGCGCTTCTGCAGCAGCTCCTATTCGCGCTGTTGGCATTTTCTTACGCCTATATTTCTTTTGTCCCAAACTCAATCGCGTCCACAAATATTTTTCCATGAGCGACTTCAACAGTTTCGGCGGCTCCGAAGAGGAGTACGCGTCGGTTCGTAAATTCGCTGTTGAAACGGTACGTCAGCCTCTTCTGTCAATCGCTTGTTGCCACCCAACTTTCTGATGTTGGCCCGTTGCATTTGGCTGCTAACCTGACTATCCTGGATTAGGAGACGAATCCAGACAACTTCGAGAGCTGGGAGAACCTGATCAAAGCCTGCGAAGCTCTCGATGGCGGTCTGAACAGAAACTCGAGCCCCCAAGCGCTCTCCACCATTCGCGATGCCTACGACCGACTTCTGCTCAAGTTCCCGCTCTTTTTTGGGTACTGGAAGAAATATGCTGATCTAGAGTTCAATATTGCTGGCCCTGAGTCAGCTGAAATGGTGCGCAGCTTTTTTTGGGAGCCCTTTCCGCCGTCTCCCACTGCGGTTGTGTTGTGGTACACCGCTAACGGCAATAAATATAGGTTTATGAGCGAGGTTGCGCCAGCATAACTAACTCTGTCGATCTTTGGACCGACTACTGCTCTTTCAAAATGGAGACAACGCATGACCCTACGCTGGTCAGAGAGTAAGTATTCAGGACACTTTTTCCTTCCCCATAACGACTTCTACCAATGCAGTATCGCGCTCAAGCACCATGATTTCGGTTGTCCACCTGTCAAGAGCTCTGCAGCTCACTATCGACCGTGTCTGATGGTGAGATATGCCACAGCGGCCCTATCATACCGGGATCTCTCTCTCACTCTTTTCCCAGACTTTGTTGATATGTACTCTTCGTCCCATAACATTGCGTCGTGCTCCTACCGTTTTCTCCTCTGGGGACCTAGAATTCGATTTCTGCACTCCCAAATGGCCACCACCCCTTTGTGTACTGACCCTCCTCTGTTCCCATATTCGCCAAACCCTGTCCCCTGTGAGTTTCCTGCTGACATGAATACGCAGACTTTTTGAACGTGGAGCCACCTTTGCCGGGTTAGATTTCCTCGCTCACCCCTTTTGGGACAAGTATATTGAATACGAAGAGCGGCAAGAAGCCCAGGATCGCATCTTTGCTATACATGCCCGAATTATCCGCATCCCCCTGCATCAATACGCCCGTTATTATGAACGGTTCCGAAACCTGTCCCACACCCAGCCTCTAGCAGAGGTAGTGCCGGCGGATACCCTCGCAAAATTCCAGGCTGAGGTTGATGCTGAGGCGGCAGCTTATGGTGGTGCTGAACGGCCGGAATTGGAGATTGAGCGGGAAGTCCGAGCCAAGATCGACGCCATGTACTACGAAGTCTTCACCCAGACACAGAACGAAGTGTCAAAGCGCTGGACATATGAATCCGAGAATAAGCGACCATATTTCCATGTGACGGAGCTTGAGCACAGTCAGCTTAACAACTGGCGCAAATACCTAGACTTTGAGGAGACTGAGGGCGATTTCAACAGAATTGTGTCTTTGTACGAACGGTGTCTCGTTACGTGCGCCTTCTACGACGAGTTCTGGTACCGTTATGCCCGGTGGATGGCGGAGCAGCCTGGAAAGGATGAAGAAGTCCGCAATATCTATATTCGGGCGTCTACACTCTTCGTCCCCATCAGCCGACCGGGAATTCGCATGCAATGGGCATATTTTGAAGAAAGCTGTGGCCGCGTGGACATGGCGCTCGATATCCATGCTGCCATCCTTGTTAAGCTCCCAGACTGCGTGGAGGTGATCATCTCTTGGGCGAACCTTGAGCGTCGCCAGAATGGCGCCGAAGCTGCCATCCAGGTCCTCAAGGATCAAATTGATGCGCCAACTGTTGATCTCTATACCAAGGCCGCTCTGGTGGCTGAGTGGGCGATACTTCTATGGAAGGGCAAGAACTCTACTGAAGAAGCCCGAGCAGTTTTCCTCAAGAATGTGCAGTGGTATGCTGACAGCAGGATATTCTGGGATAAGTGGTTCCAGCTTGAACTGGAGCAAACTGCCCCGGACAAGGATGGAGAGACCCAGCAGACCGAGCGCATCAAGCACGTCTTTGATGAGTTTCGCAGCAGAAGCCGGTTGCCCAGCCCGGTTAAGCGTGAACTAGCTCAACTCTACATGAACTATCTGATTCAACGCGGTGGCAAGGATGCCATGAAAGAATTTTTGGCGGTAGACAGGCAGATGTTTGGGTCCGTCAACCATGCGGCCTCTCAAGAGACAGAAGAAGGAATCCAGCTAACACTTACTCATAGGCCTGTGTCTATTGCGACCGCGTCTAAGAGTGCAAGTGGCGCCAAAGAGAACGGAGCATCACTTGGCGAGCTCGATGAAGCCAGCCAGCGCAAAGCCCAGATCAGGTATCTGAACTTTTACGAGGCCCACCCAGAGCCTGCTGCGGAAGCTCAAGGTTCTGCCGATTTCAACTAGGAAAGCTCGACGACGGGTACACATAAGTTGGACAGATGTTACAGACGGCCTACCGCGGATCTTATAGGCATTTTGGGAGCGTCAATTTGGGATGTTTTATCGTCGAAAGTGATGGATGGTTGCTGTACTATACGATTTGCTGGACACTATAAGGAGCGGCGGATTTGCTAGCAGACAGCTTTGGATGCGGACCGCGAGTGATATGGAGGAGGTCTCTTTTTTTTTTTTTTTATGTGTGGTATTTGTATCTTCTCCCAAAAGGGAGCCGCAGCATGGTCGACTCTGCTTCGAAAGGGAACATCCCGCTAAAACACGAATGAAGTCACAACGAATCTAATAAATGAAATTCATCAAATCCAAAAGAAAAATTGATTGAGCAGTGATTATGTAGTAATCTTATCTAGTATCGTTGAATTAATCCCTGTTTCATGTCATAAATGCCAGATTAGAGTCTTATTTAAGTTAATACAACACAGCTTGTTCGATCAAGTGTCGACAAGCCGCATGCGCGGGAAATACAGGAACCGGTAGTTGACCAGACCCCACGTGGCTCGCCGACGCATACCACAAACAGAATGCATTTGCGAAAAGACCGGCGCCGAACGAATCTCGCCGGAGCCAATCGCTCCTCTTATAAAAAAGTGGCTACGCGCTCTCTTTTACTTCTTTTGCCTCTCAGGGTCCTCCGTTGTCAGGCACAAGCGTCCCGCTTACACGCTTACACTCTCTGTCTAATCTGTCAATTCGTGTAAGCCCCACGCGCTGGTTAGAGTTGATTAGGCGTTAGTGTCTCTTTTTTTTTTCCTTTCTCTTTGCTATCTCGGCTTCCGCTCGGGGATCTTCCCAATCAGGCAGCGGGAGCGGGAATGACGACCTTGAGTTGAGGGATGGTGAATTATGCGCTGGATGAGGGAAAAAGGGAATAGGAAAAAGTTAGTCCAGAGCAGTTGGTGGTGGGGGGTGCTATCCTGGAAGGTTTTCTGTGGAATTCGGTCTCAGAAGCAGAA
The DNA here is from genome assembly GCA_030278935.1 of Trichoderma polysporum. Lineage (NCBI taxonomy): Eukaryota > Fungi > Ascomycota > Sordariomycetes > Hypocreales > Hypocreaceae > Trichoderma > Trichoderma polysporum. The sequence goes on along the minus strand of JARFTM010000296.1, from coordinate 16,641 downwards.
CATTCAAAGTTTCAAAAAAACGCGGAGCCGGAGGGCGGAGGCCCGAGAATGGCATGATTTATTTTTGGGGAGGGGCGGTTGCGGCATCGTGGACGGAGCCTGGAGTAGAGGATTGCGGCATAGATTGGAGGATGTGATTGGCTTACCGAGCCAGAAGTCAGTGAGATGCGAAGACGGGGGGGCTCATCGGCAGATAGGAAGAGGAGCCTGGACAAGGAATTCACGGTGGCTTATTTCTCTTGGCTTGTGAATGTGTTGCGGACGAGTGCCGCTTAGGTTGCAGCAAAGGGTCCAAAGTTTTTTTTTTTTTTTTTTTTGGTCGAAGGAGGGGTCTTTTTCTAAGCCGCAGACTGTGGTGTACCAAACACAACGCCCGGCTTTTTGCGTCCGCAAACTGCAAGCAAAGGAGGCTTCGGTATTAATTTAATTTCAATGGCTCAAAAACCGATATAAAGAACATTTCGGGTCACAGCGCCAGAGCGGCCAACGCGTGGAGCATCTCCGCTGGGGTGCGGGTCTGACGACGCCTCGCTGGCCACTAAGGCGATTCCAATTTGCATCGTTCACTATTGTGACAGAGGGTCCTTTTCCGTTTTAGAATCCTAATCCTTTCTCTCTCGCTTTCTTTCTCTCAGGTAATACGTTTCTTCTCTCTTCCATCCCATCCTCCCCTCGGGCCATATTACCTCCCACCCTCCCCTTCCTTCCCCTTCACTCTTTCTTTCGCTGTGTCAGCGTAGCCTCTCCAATCCCACAATCAAGGTGAGCAATATTTCTTTCTTCCTCTCTTCTCTCTTGTCTTTCTTGCAAAGAGATGGAGGTGGCTTTAGGCCTGGACAGTCCCTGATAAGCATCTTCGGGCTCTTGATCAGGCTGCCTTCCCATGCCCATATAGTCCCTTCCCTCGCTCGTCCGTTCACGCAATCGCTAACGTTGTCCCTCGTATCGTCGTTCAGATGGCCTCTTCTGCCCGTCAGTTTGCCCGCGTGGCAACCCGCACCACTTCCCGCTCCTTTGCTGCCGCCCCCCGACAGGCTTTCCGCCAGCAGGGCCGCCGTTTCTACTCTTCTGAGGCCGAGAAGAAGTCCAACCCTGTTGTGTACCTTGGTCTTGCCGCTGCCACCGCTGGTCTTGGTATCTGGTACTTCACCTCTGGTGCCTCTGCTTCTCCCAGCAGCTTCGTCCCCACCCAGGCCAACTACCAGCAAGTCTACAACGATATCGCCAGTCGCCTGGAGGTTGAGGATTATGATGATGGCAGCTACGGCCCTGTCTTGGTGCGTCTCGCATGGCACTGCAGCGGCACCTACGACAAGGTGACCAAGACCGGTGGCAGCAACGGCGCTACTATGCGATTTGCTCCCGAGAGCGGACACGGTGCCAACGCTGGTCTGATTGCTGCTCGTGATTTCCTCGAGCCTATCAAGGGTGAGCCTCTCCGCTGTGTACCATATGCGGTACCATGTCCAATGCTAACAACTTACCACAGCCAAGTACCCCTGGATCACCTACTCCGACCTCTGGATCCTCGGCGGTGTCTGCGCCGTCCAAGAGATGCTGGGACCTGTTGTCCCTTACCGACCTGGCCGTAGTGATAACGACGCCGCTGCCTGCACCCCTGACGGCCGCCTGCCCGACGCCAGCCAGGGCGCCAAACACCTGCGTGACATCTTCGGCCGCATGGGCTTTGATGACCGAGAGATTGTCGCTCTTAGCGGTGGCCACGCCATCGGCCGATGCCACTCCACCCGATCTGGCTATGAGGGTCCTTGGACCTTCTCCCCTACTGTGGTGACTAACGACTTCTACCGTCTTCTTCTTGATGAGAAGTGGCCGCAGAAGAAGTGGGACGGCCCCAAGCAGTATGAGGACAAGACCACCAAGACCCTCATGATGCTTCCCACTGATGTCGTCCTGGTTCAAGACAAGATCTTCAAGTCTTGGGTTGAGAAGTACGCCGCCGACAACGACCTGTTCTTCAAGGATTTCTCCGGTGTCCTCGTCAAGCTGTTCGAGCTCGGTGTTCCTTTCGCCGAGGGCAGCGAGAACAACCGATGGACCTTCAAGACCACCAACGCCTAAGCTTCTAGATTTATGTCCATATGAAGAGGTGATGGTGTAGGGGACTAGCATTGTCAATACGGAACGAGGGCTATAGACTTTAGAGCAGTTTTAGACATGTAGGGCCCACTTACGGCATGAAAGCTGTTTGTTGGGCAGGGAGATTTGAAAAGAATATTTGGAAGACAAGCTTGGAAAGCTTGGAATGGGGTTTTTGCAGCATTTTGTTCGCAAACTGCGTTTATTTGGTTGGCTCGTCTGGGCTTTTTTCGCTGTTCGTTTTTATACCTCTGCCAACACCCTGTACTTTAGCAAAAAAGAAAAAAAATTAAGAAGACAAGCTGTTCATGTTCCTCAATTCCATGATGAGTCGCAACATAGTGAACGAGTTTGAGATGTATTTTTTTGGAAAAGGGGGAACGGCAGCAAGATGATGGAGCGGAGAAGATGACACGACTGGAGTTGAGATGAGGAGGTAACGACCTGAATCAAATACTACTTTGATGCGTGCAGGTAGCGCTACTGTGACTGCCTCTCCAGCCGCTATACGATCTAATTTTGAAGCCCGGAGTTTGGCTTTCCCAAGTTGCTATTGGCCAAATGACGGCTTAGATACTCATTTCATGACGGACTTATGATTACTACATGGTTCCCCGCACTTTTAGGCCTGGAGGCAGCTCAGTGTGATTTTATTTGTTTACGGAGTAGATCGATCTCGATTGAGATGAGCCGAGGATCAGCCTGGGGTAGGATAGCAGGTGAAATGGTACTGTCCTAGAGATAAGGTAGGTAGTTACAAAACATGTCGTACGGAGCATGGAAAAAGCGATCTTGAAATATTAAATAGTTAGGTTAGTATAGCACGGTGATGGGGGTTTCAGAGATCTGTTTCAACATGTATGCCGGGCTTCGGCTCTTGTAGGCTGTATGCGGTCAAAAAAAAAAAAAAGGATGTAAAAGATGGATTGTATTATAGAAGAATAAATGCGACTAAGCATTATTGACGTGCTTTCTGAACGCCTTATAGAAGAAGGAAACTTGGTATGAATACTATTTGTAAGACGCGATCAGGTCAACTTGATTATTACCAATTCAAAAATTCTATACGAGCTGCACGTTGATGTTCGAAGACTTGAAGCCTTAGTGCAGAGATAAGGCCTGCCCTATAAACGGGGCGAAGCAGAGGGCAGAGAGGGCAGAGAGGAGCACGTAATTCTCTCAATACATTACCTCATCATCATGAGAGAGGTGCCTTGAAGCTGCTAGGGCCATTGTGAAACTTGTACTCTGTAGATTCGATGCCTTTCTTTTCCCGCCTTCATCATTCCACTTTTAAGGACCAAGCCCAGTTTACGAGGCAAAATTGATAGATTAATGATTCATTGGTTTCGCGTTTTCGGCATTGCTCCAAAAAAGAAAGTAAGAAGATAGAGCTTGAGTCGGTTAGGTGGTATTTTTTCTTAATAATGATATATGTCTCACATTGGGATAATTATCATTACATCACGTACTCCGTAAGGACTTTCCGATCCTCGGTACCCAGTACGGAACCCCCTATTGCATCGGAAACGGAATGGAATTTAGCGCAAAGGGATGTGGATGCTGCGGGTTTGCCGTCTCGAAAATGTAGCGAGAACGAAGGGCATTTGAAAAGAATGTAAAGCCGACCAACCAACCAGCCAACTAACCTACCCGAGAGCGAAGATGCAGGATGGCAGCCTTCTCGAAAGCGAGAGCGAAAGAAATTTGACACCTCGTAGCGCTAACCAACGCGAGAGCGACGAGGGAAGCGGATTAGCCGAGGGACAATCGCGAGGAGAAGGGGTACGATTACAGGATAGCTCTAGCTTACAAAGGTTAAAGAAAAAAAAATTAGGCATTCGGCAAAACGGCTGAGGGACGATTTGTGCCTGAGTAAGTTGGAGGGCAACTCTGGCCGCCCTATTAGTTAAGCAAACTTGAATTATTCAGCAGTCCCCGCCCCCACCTCCGATTTCCCATTAGAGGGAAAAAAAAAGGAACAAGGAATAGAAGGACAAGAAAAAAATCAAGCCACTCGATAGGTGGGCAACTCTGACCGCAGCAACGATGCGGCAACTACCGTCATAGCTCGTACTAAGAGGTAGTTTTAGTTGCATGCAAGGCTTTTGCTACGGGGTGACATGCCGAGAGATTGCGCGAGCCCGAGATTAAACGAACCGCCATATACTGGGTTCGGCAATAATCGATCGGACATAGAGAGGGGAGTTCTGGGCGATTTTTCATCGTTGCGATCGAATGAGGGATGAGATTGGCTGGACGTCGAGTATGGGTGCGGGGGCACCTTTTTTTATTCAGGATATATAAAGTCTAGAGGAGAACGAGGATTTGGAAATGGAGATTCAGAATCCGAAGCACAGCATCGTTTGCATTCAACCATTTGAGCATTGAAGCATCTATTCCTTCTTCTTGTTTAGACCGACAGATACCTAGAGCCATATATATATCCCATCCACGCACTTGTCCTCCTTAACGAGTTTGAGCATTTCAGTTCTATACCCGAGTCCAAGGGAACGAAAAAGCATCGCACTTTTTTAAATCGGAAATACAACGCATAAACACACATTAATACCAAACAGCAAAAATGGGCAGCATCAGCACCAACTCAGAGAACACTGCCGCTCCTGGCGTGCCTTTTTACACTCCGGCTCAGAACCCTCCGGCTGGCACTCCTTTCGATAAGGAATCCGCCCCGACTCTCTTCCAGCCGCTGCGCATTCGCGATGTCGAGCTGCACAACCGCATCGTCGTCTCTCCCATGTGCCAGTACAGCGCCGACGATGGCCACTTGACCGACTACCACCTGGTGCACCTCGGCCAGCTGGCGCTTCACGGCCCCAGTCTCATCATCGTCGAGGCCACCGCTGTTGAGCCCCGCGGCCGCATTTCCCCTCAGGATTCTGGCCTGTGGAAAGACTCTCAGATTGCCCCGCTGCGCCGAGTCACCGACTTCATTCACAGCCAGGGAGTCAAGGCGGGAATCCAGATTGCCCACGCCGGCCGCAAGGCGAGCACTCTCCCTCCTTGGATTGGCGGCACCTCAAACAAGACGCTGGCCGACGAGAGCGTTGGCGGATGGCCCAACGACGTGGTTGGCCCCAGCGCCATCCCCTTCCATGACGACCACGCCCTCCCCAAGGAACTGACCACGGAGGAAGTCCAGGGACTCGTCCAGAAATTCGCTGAGACTGCTAAGCGTGCCGTCGAGGCTGGATTTGATGTCATTGAGATTCACGGTGCCCACGGATACCTGATTAACGAATTCCTGTCGCCTTTGAGCAACGTAAGTACCTATTTTTCTTTAGTTTCACCAAGACGGTAATGAGAAGAGTTCTAAGTCACTAACATACATGTAGCAACGAACTGACCAATACGGTGGAAGCTTTGAGAACCGCACTCGCTTCGCGCGTGAAACCATCGAGGCCGTCCGCGCAGTGATCCCCGCCGGCACGCCGCTCTGGCTGCGAGTCTCCGGCACCGAGTGGATGGAATGGGCCGGCCAGCCCTCATGGACCGTGGAGGAAACCACCAAGCTCGCCAAGCTGGCCCCCTCATGGGGCGTTGACGTCCTCGACATCAGCAGCGGTGGCAACAACTACCAGCAGAGGTTCCCCGACTCAAAGTCCTTCCAGATCGACATTGGACGCACGGTGCGCAAGGCCCTCCGCGCCGACGGCATCGACCTGACCATCGGATCCGTTGGATTCATCACCAGCGCCCAGATCGCCCGTGACGTCGTTCAGGAAGGCCCCGAGGCTGCGGCTGACCTGGCCTTGGTGGCAAGGCAGTTCCTGCGAGAGCCTGAGTGGGTGCTGAGAGTGGCCCACGAGCTCAAGGTGGGCGTCAAGTGGTCGAACCAGTACTCCCGAGCTGGACCTCGAACAGACTTTAGCAAGCAGTTTTAAGATTGTGACGTGAGAGGAGAAGAGGGGAAGGAGAATTAGGAAAACACGGGATAGACATAAAAGGTTTCAGCGCCGTTTTGCAGAGTAGATATGGTATATACTCTTATTTTTATTTTTTATTTTTGACTAGTGTACAATTTTATTGTTATTACATATGCAAATATGCTTTGTATTCAGTTGAGGTTGTTCATATATAGATCAGACATCAGCACTAGATGAACTCTCTATCGCGCTACACCACAATAATCACGAGATTGGTTTTCTACATTTTGTCTATAGATTTGTCAAATGTGACCCTCAGTTATTCCGTGCTGCCTTTTCTATATTGCCAAGGGGTAGATGACAGGTAGTTGACATGTGGACAGATAGCACTTTAAGCTGTGCATCGGAATATTGCGGGGGCGTGGCCATCTGCATGGCTGCGCATTTAACCCCCGAAATGAACTCATCCTAATAGGGAGATATCTAGGATAATATCAATTGCGTGTAAGGTATACCAGGATTAGCAATAATTACAATAATGACACCCATGTCTGACCCTGTTTCCAGCAAGCAAGCATGCCGATCGCGCATATGAGTATATACCCAATATAGCCACAATGTATTAGCTCCTGTGTTAGACAGAATTGCAAGTAGGTAATACCAGTGTCACTTCAACTTTTGGGCTACATGTCTTTTATCCAGTGGCAAGCATGCCAGTCCTCTTTTTTTCTCATGTCCACAGCGGGGCGGCTGCACATCCGGGATGCTGGAGCCGCCGTGGCAGTGGGACAGCCAATTGCCCACTTTCGATGCATGTTGTCTCGTTGATGCAGGATAAAGTATACATGGATGGAGTCGGATGATTGCTTACACTTTGCTGCATACTGGTGCATGTACCGTATGCGTACAGTGTTTAACTTTTGCGGATGTATGTAGTCCACTTGCTAGATAGATAGGGAGAGTTCGGTATGAATTAGCAGATGGATGGGGATGTTTCAGTGAACATCTATGTAATACTTCATATCATTCTTACTACTAGTACTACAAAATATTGTTATACCACTGGTAGTCAGTCCACTTTGGCGCGGGAGATCAAGAGGACGCAGCCGCAGAGCCGCACCGGCTGTAGGTCGAGACGGACGGCTAGACGATGAAGTGTCCTGATCTATAAAAAGCCCGTAAATCCATCCAACATCGGGTGGCCCGTCTTCCTTAGTACCTCCCTATGTCGTACAAGTTACCATAATTCCATACAGGCCTAGAGTACAGAGTACTACGTACACGTACGAAGTACTCCGGAGGTATACTTTAGCTTTTCCGTGCGCCCTGCTGATTGTCTCTGTCCAAAACTCCTTGGCTGGCGCTATGCTAACCGCTATTGGCGGCTGCTATGGCACGGCGAGGCTTTGGTGCAGGGGCTTAGCGCTCGCCGTCCACTCAGCGTGCGTCTTGGCACGGCCTTGCGCTGCAGCAGACCTGCATGGAGGGGCAGCTGTTATGGAGTACGACATGCACAGCGTGCTTGATAGTGCAAAACTCGCGGTGCCTCATGTACCGGCCAACAAGAAGCTAGGTGGCCTGTTTTGAGTCGGCAATATCGTCTAACTCAGAGGGTCTGCGAAACGGGCAAATCCCATAGTAATCATGCCCAGATCCGGCACTGTGAAACTGGCGGATCACTAAACATGTCATTAAACTCAGTAACTCAAGTAACCCATGCCAGCACCGCCTGGCAACTTTGGATTTGTCAGGTGGCGACCAGGTCGAGGGCAAAAAAAGGGAAAAAAGGGTTTGGAAGCACTGTAGCGGCCTTCCTTTAGAGGGGCGTTAGTGGACGGTGAGGGAGGGAGGGGCCCAGTTTTAGGCTGGAGAAAGGGCCTGGCAAAGGTGTGGTTCAGGGACCGGCTGAACCCATCAGCATTTCTGGTAGCCAGATCTGGCCAAAGGGACACTTGTTCACTTGAGCCCAGCCGTGCGTCTAAGTCATCCAGCCGCCGGCGTGCTGCTAACAGATTCTCCAGCCTACAAAACCTCCTCCATCATCCACCTTCTTGCAACTGGATCTTCCATTCTTGCATCACCACTTTTCCCTTTCCATCTCTTGATACCCATCACAACCCTTCGCCATGCATCACAAGCGTCTTGCCTGTGCCCTGATGGGCGCCTTGGCCGCCGTGGCCACTGCCGAGTCCGATGTCACCCAGTTGACCAAGGACACCTTTGACGACTTCATCAAGACCAATGACCTCGTCCTGGCAGAGTGTATGTGCTCTCTTTCTTTCTTTGTGTTTTGCTGCTTGAACCCTTGAACCCTCGCCCCGCCAGCCGCGATAAATAGACCCCGCTAACATTGTCATCTCTAGTCTTTGCTCCCTGGTGCGGTCACTGCAAGGCTCTCGCCCCCGAGTATGAGGAGGCTGCCACTACTTTGAAGGAGAAGAACATCAAGCTGGCTAAGATCGACTGTGTCGACGAGGCCGACCTCTGCAAGGACCACGGCATTGAGGGCTACCCCACGCTCAAGGTCTTCCGTGGCCCTGATCAGGTTACTCCCTACACTGGCCAGCGCAAGGCTAACGGGTAAGCTTAATTTCCCCCAATCTGTCCTTATCATAGCTGTTTTGGGCCCAATGGTTGACATTTCTTTAGCATCACCTCTTACATGGTGAAGCAGTCACTCCCTGCCGTCTCTGTCCTGAGCAAGGACACCGTCGAGGACTTCAAGACTGCCGACAAGGTTGTCTTGGTTGCCTACATCGCTGCCGATGACAAGGCCTCCAACGAGACCTTTACCTCTGTTGCCAACGAGCTGCGTGACAGCTACCTCTTCGGTGGCGTCAACGATGCTGCTGTTGCTGAGGCTGAGGGTGTCAAGTTCCCCTCAGTTGTCCTTTACAAGTCCTTTGACGAGGGCAAGAGCGTTTTCAGCGAAAAGTTCGACGTTGAGGCCATCCGATCATTCGCCCAGGTCGCCTCCACTCCCCTCGTTGGTGAGGTCGGCCCTGAGACCTATTCCGGATACATGTCTGCCGGTATCCCTCTAGCCTACATCTTCGCTGAGACCGAAGAGGAGCGTGCCACTCTCAGCAAGTCTTTCAAGCCCATCGCCGAGAAGTACAAGGGCAAGATCAACTTCGCCACCATCGACGCCGCCAACTTTGGCTCTCACGCCGCCAACATCAACCTCAAGACCGACAAGTTCCCCGCTTTTGCCATCCACGACATTGAGAAGAACCTGAAGTTCCCCTTTGACCAAGAGAAGGAGCTTACCGAGAAGGACGTCGCCAAGTTTGTTGACAAATTTGCCGATGGAAAGATTGAGCCCAGCATCAAGTCTGAGCCCATTCCCGAGACCCAGGACGACGCCGTCATCACTGTCGTTGCCTACTCATACGAGGACATCGTCCTTGACGATACCAAGGATGTCCTGATTGAGTTCTACGCTCCTTGGTGCGGTCACTGCAAGGCTCTTGCTCCCAAGTACGAGGAGCTTGCCAGCCTGTATGCCAACAGCGAGTTCAAGGACAAGGTTGTTGTTGCCAAGGTCGATGCCACCAACAACGACGTCCCCGATGAGATCCAGGGTTTCCCCACCATCAAGCTCTACCCCGCCGGTGATAAGAAGAACCCTGTCACCTACAGCGGTGCCCGCACTGTTGAGGACTTTGTCGAGTTTATCAAGGAGAACGGCAAGTACAAGGCCTCCGTCGAGGTCCCCGTCGAGCCCACCGCTGAAGAGGAGGCTGCCCCTGCTGCTTCCGAAGAGGCCAAGGTCGAGGACGAGCACGACGAGCTGTAAAGAAATAAAAAAAAAAAGCAAACCAAATAACTAAAAACTGTATAATTGTGGGATTTGATTCTTGACGAAACGAACGTCGGCGCTGGTTTATGGACTATCTAAATAAGTACTAGCAATTGCATACTAGCTTTACGCCCATCAGGGGCATTGCTTTGATGAAAGCACTCGAATTTGATCAAGTTAAAAAGAATATGTTTTGTTCAATGACTGCTCTAGGTTTTACCGTGATGAAATGTGCGAGGTCTCTGTAGAGATATGTGATGTAGTATTTTACTACTTCGTGTGGTAGATGAAAGTATTGCGTAGGCTAGGAGGTACAATTTACAGGCTTTGTTTTGTTACAAAAGACGACACAAGCAATTGCCATTATGCTGCTTCATTTCTGCCAAATATTCTCCACTGGCGATGAAGTGACAGTGCCCTATCCTTCCCTATGACTTTGCGCTATTTGCTTTTTTTTGGGTATGTTTCAGGCTTTATTTTCTCTTCTGTTGGATCTTCTCCTCGAGGTTCTTGACGTGGTTTGTCAGCCGGGTGACCGAGGCTTGGAGAGTCTAGTTAACGGTCTCATTAGCTATTATTCATTTCTCATAGTGCCATAAGATTGTAACAAAGTATAACAAAGGTAGAGAAGAGGGAGCTTGAAGTCGCAAGACATGTCGAGATGTCGAGCTCGCTCAGGGCAAACACATGAAGTAGACGTACGTAGATGTCCTCAGTGAGCAATTCATTGGACGCTTTGTACTCCTGCAGGACGTAGCTGTATACGGCGCCGCCGGATAGGACGCTTCCAAATAAGAAGCCGAAAAGACTTGAAATATCTCGTTAGCAAGACTACAATTGCCACCAGTCGCATTGTATCTAAGGCAATCCCCCCCTCCATTGACGTACCCTCCTCTGAAAGCGCCCATGGGCTTCCTCGCCGGCAGGGGCGCAGAGTCGTTCAGACGCCGAGCTGAGGCATGGAAGCTGCGCGATGAAGCCAGTGCACGGCGGGTGCCGCTGGCGAGTATTCTTGATGATGCCGGCGCGAGCATGGCGACGAGTGGTGTGGCGAGGGAAGAGAGAATTCGATGCTTGCAACGAAGAGACGCTAGAAAGCCAGAATGTGATTGAGCTTCGTGATCGCAAGCGTAATTATGAGTGAATTGGGAGCTTACATGAGAAGATTTCCAGTTGCTGGACTGAAGCTTAGGAGCTATCACGGCTATTAAGGTATCGACCACACTTCAATATCACATCAGACGTAACCAGTTTGCGGACACGGCGGATTACGGGCTTTTGGCAGGGGGACGGTGCGGGTTGTTCCGGCGGAGGATAACCCGAGAGCTAGAGCTGTTGTTTTTTTCGCCACTGGGTACCTTTTGCCCCACGGGTTAAACTGTTATGTGATCTTGACCTGCGCCAGGCTCTTTCTTTCTAGACTATTGCTAACCTTCTGTTAATCCCTGTCTGTGGGTGACGGGATGTTGCTTTAGAGGCCTTATAAGCTTCCATTGCGTTCCTTGGAAGCTTATCGTTTGCTTTCCAATGTTCTCTTGTTGAATCTTTGGCCTCCACTTACAGCCAGTAAAGCCGAGCTGAGCTCACGCGACAGACTCACAGAGGAACCATGAATAACTTCGGGGTCATCGAACTCGCCAGTGCCAAAACCACGTCGGCTCCCGGATGGGCCTACGTTCCTGATACTCGCGCTCTCCCCGGATCTAACGCCTTGCAGCCGACAAACCGAAAGCGAGCTCGCAATGCACCCGCGGGCGCGACGGCCGGCGATCTGACGGCGCGGCAAGAGGCCAAGATTCGGAAAGAGATCGAGGCATTGGAGCGGGATGGTGGAAAGGATAATTCGATTCCAATACCTGCAAAGAGCGGCAAAGGTACGTGAACTCGGCAAGAGGATGCAAGGGTGGATACAGAAGCTGATGGTGCTGTTCGAGTTACAGCTGCTGGAAAATACACGCCAAACGTACGAAAGATCTTACAGTCGCAGAAGACGTTTTCAAATCATCTAGACGATTTCCTGGCGATACAAGCGCAAACCGAGGGAGGTCCAACGGCGGCCAGTAATAATCGACCAAGCAACTCGAGCTCCAAGCGGCCGGCAAACAAACGAGATGCCGCCGCCGCATCTACACCCACCACCAGTGCCAAGCTAACGCCTGGCATACAAGAAGAAGACGTCGCCATGACGGACGCAGATCTCCCCCCGATCTTAGTAGGGCCATACAGACCGCCACCGACAGCCCATCCTGGCGATAGCGATCCGTTGCTGGCATCTCGTGTGCCTGATCTGCCGTCGGACGAAGAGCTGAGGAAGCTGCTTGCTCACCCACCGCTTACATACTATGAGACTAGAGGCAAGTGGGAGGACAGCTACCCTACACGGTTATTCTGTGAGGTGTGCGGGTATTGGGGACGAGTGCGATGCATGAAGTGCGGAACGAGGGTTTGCGCATTGGATTGTTTGGAGACGCATAGAGAGGAATGTGTTACCAGGTATGGGCTGTGAGGCATTATGGTATTGTTGCGGTAATCGGATTGGAAGATTTAAATGGATGGATCTTGCTAGCTTGATGTGGTACGATTAAGGAGTGAAGCTTTGATAGCGGATGGTTTTGAGACTACATTCCATGGCGTTTGGACGGAGTTTTTGGATAGGAAGCGACACTGATACCCAGTCTTTTGGAATGAGAAATTGATATACGTTTAACCCTACTTGCTTTTGATTATGAGTCTATCTTGAACTCTCACTCCTGTGGCTCCGATATCCGGCCCAGTTCATATCAGGTGTAGATGTACGATGACTCAGGGAAGGGCGGAAATGAGATCTGGAGGTGAGAGAAATGAAATACGGAAAACTGTAATTAGAATTGAAGCAAATGATTGACGGAATAATCAGCCCCATGACACAACCCCAAACTTATATCACCTTTGACTCAGATCAAACCCTTGACAAAAGACTCCGAAGATCTGCCGCCTGCAACTTTGCTGCGACTGTGTGAGTCAACCCCACCTCGCGCCTACAGATAAAGTGCTAAGGGTATTCCTGCCCCTCCATTGAAAGGCCAAACAGCAACTTTCTTCCGTCGCAACACCAAAGAAAGCGTCACCACAATGTCTTCCGAGAATGTAGACGCCCCAAAGGCGGCGGAGGGTGCTCCGGCCCAGGGCCTGCCTTCACGACCTGCGAAACAGCCCAAGGAGAAGAAGGCTGGCGGCGGCAAGGCTTCACTTGAGGTATGGCTTTGAACATGTCCCTTTTTTTTGTTCTCTTTTCTATCTTGAAGACAATTAGTGCTGATACATGCGTTTCCTTGCAGCTACCCGCTCTTCCCGACTTCGTCCAACACCGTCTCGCCATCTTCGACAAGATCAAGGCCAAGCGAGACGCTGAGGTTGCTGGTTCGTCCTGCGCACCCCCACTACCATCTCCATCTGTTTTCCGTCCAGTCTGCTGATTTCGGGTCATGTTTTGCAGCCAAACCTCGCGAGGAAATCACCATCTCCCTGCCCAATGGCAATGACGAGAAGGGTATCTCATGGGAGACTACCCCTGGAGCCATTGCCAAGGGCATTTCGAAATCACTGTTCGAGCGCACCGTCATCTCCATGGTCGATGGAGAGCTTTGGGATCTTACGAGACCACTTGAGAAGAGCTGCAAGCTGGAGCTGATCGATTTTGAGAATGAAGAGGGTATGTGAAAGAAAAGAAGAAACGACTTTTGTACAAAGAGCTGTGGACTGAACTGACTGGTGGACAGGCAAAAAGGTCTTCTGGCACTCTTCGGCTCACGTCCTCGGTGAGGCTGCCGAGAGGCGATTCGGCTGCTACCTCTGCAACGGTCCCCCTACCACCGACCCCCCCGGATTCTACTACGACATGGCCAACATGGAAAAGTAAGGCAATTCGAAGCCTGAATTAGTTGCAAGTTACTGACTGTTTCCTCTTTAGCCAAGTCGTTTTGGAGGAGGACAAGAAGGCCTTGGAGTCTCTGGCCAACTCCATTATCAAGGAGAAGCAGCCCTTTGAGCGTCTGGAAATGACCAAGGATGAGCTCCTTGAGATGTTCAACTACAGCAAGTACAAGGAGTACTTTATCAACCAGCGTGTTCCTGATGGTACCTTGAGCACTGTCTACCGATGCGGTCCTCTTATCGATCTTTGCAGAGGTCCTCACGTGCCCCATACCGGAAACATTAAAGCATTTTCCGTCCTAAAGGTACGTTTTTTTTTTGCCGTAACGAGGGATGATGTGCAGACTTGCAGGAAAGCTAGGCAGAATTGGAAGAGATGAATGAGCCAGGATATGGCTTTATCATCCGTTCGAATCCTACAAAACTTTGCTATAGCCGACATAGTCACCCCTTGATCCGCAAACTTACTAATGCCTTTTTATAGAACTCTGCCGCATATTGGCTCGGCAACAGCTCCAACGAATCCGTCCAGCGAATTTCTGGTGTTTCATTCCCTGACAAGAAGCAACTCGAGGAGTACAAGACTTTCCTCGTAGAGGCCGCGAAACGCAACCACCGAAAGATTGGTTTGGAACAGAAACTCTTCTTCTTCGATGAGGTTTCGCCTGGTTCCACATTCTTTTTGCCCCATGGCACCAGAATTTACAATGCCTTGATGGAGATGATCCGGGGCGAGTACAGGAAGCGAGCCTTCGACGAAGTCATCAGCCCCAATGTTTACAAGTCTGATCTGTGGAAGACATCTGGCCATTGGGGACACTATGCTGAGAACATGTTCACTTTTGACGTTGAGAAGGAGACGTATGGCCTGAAGCCGATGAACTGCCCTGGACACTGCAGAATCTTTGCCCACTCAGATGTCAACTATAAGGATCTGCCATGGAGGATGGCTGATTTTGGCGTTATTCACCGAAACGAGTTCTCAGGCGCTCTCTCCGGACTCACTCGTGTGCGCCGTTTCCAGCAGGACGATGCTCACATATTCTGCACTGTCGACCAGGTATGTTAAACAAGCATAATGATATCAGAAACAATTTACTGACTAGTGATAGATTCGCGATGAGATTGAGGGTGCTTTCGACTTCTTGTTCGGCGTTTACGGTTTGTTCGGCTTCTCCTTCAAGCTAAAACTCTCTACTCGTCCTGAGAAGTTTATCGGTGAGGTCGCCATCTGGGATATGGCCGAGAACAAGCTCAAGGAGGCCCTAGATAACTTCACCAAGAAGATTGATTCCAAGTGGGAGGAGAACCCTGGCGATGGTGCTTTCTACGGCCCCAAGATTGACATTACTGTGTACGATGCCCTGCGACGAGAGCACCAGTGCGGTACAATCCAGCTCGACTTTAACCTGCCCCAGCGATTCAAGCTGCGTTATCTCGCCTCTAAGGACGAGAGCGCCGCCAACCAGGACAGCAACGACCCAGAGCTGCCGGTTGGCTATGCCCGACCTGTCATGATCCACAGAGCCGTGCTGGGTAGTTTCGAGCGAATGTTTGGTATCCTTACAGAGCACTTCGCCGGCAAGTGGCCGTTCTGGATGAGCCCTCGCCAGGTCCTGGTTGTTCCGGTGATGCCCGCAGTCAACGATTACGCCAAGGAGCTTCAGAAGATCTACCAGGAGAAGGGCATCTACATTGATGTCGATTTGAGCAGCAACACCTTCCAGAAGAAGATTCGCACTGGACAGCTGGAGCAGTACAACTTCATCTTTGGTGAGTAATACCCGGCCCCTTTTTGGGGGGTTTAATTAATTATATGCGAGCTACTACTAACATGGAATGTGTATAGTCGTCGGAGCCGAAGAGGCTACCTCACGCACCGTTAACATCCGAAACAGAGATGACCAGAGCACACAGAGCAAGGGAGCGCTGATCCCCGTGGACGAGGCGCTAGTGAAACTGCTGGCCTTGAAGGAGGAGAGAAGACTTGTCAATTCAATCTAAGTGATACGTTGGGCACGGAATATGAGCGTCGGAATAAGGGAGAAAAGAATGTCATCAGAGCAATATGCATGGTCCTTTTTTTTGGACTCTTTGCATGCACATGTGGCTACAAGCATACCCAGAAGGAGAAAAGAAAAAAAGGGAAAAGCCACCGTTTGTACTCCGTACTGTGTAGAGATTTAGAAAGAATAAAGTAAAAGACGGGCACATGCGTAACAGTTACGGAGTTCAGAAAAAGCAGGCCGCAGCAGCTGTGGGGGTGAGAGATCAAAGCGTATCAAGTATAAGAACGGACAAATGAAAAGTCCAGCTTGGAAAAGATTTGACGAGTCGCGTGATGCTGCAAGATTTGGTGTAAAAGGAAAGCCGGGCGGGCGGCTTGGGCGTTTTTTATGCCATCCTGCCTTGCAGCAACTTTGTAGAGGCACGCCCTTAGTGGACTTTTTTTTTTCTTCAATTTTTTTTTTTTCAATTTTTTTTCATTCACCCTTCAGGTCAGATACACATGTGAGTTCATCTCTAGCGTGCAAAATGTACTCCGTAATAAGAACTTAAATGGACAGAGTACGCTTGAGCTCGGTGAGTGTAAGTGGCTGGCGGTGTTACAAGTAGCAATTTGTACATGTAGCACGAAGAGAAACCCCCCATCCCGTCCTTGCAATCTCACGACACGGAAGCTGCACGTTGCAGCAGACGGGCAATTTGATAGGATAGAAGCTGCGTATGTGAGATGCCAAGTTTGGAGAGAGGGACCGGGAGGGGGGAAGAGGTGAGGAAGTCCGTCTTACGAAGTGCAGAATTTTACTGTGGCCGAATCTCTCGTTGACTGTTGCTTTTTATTACCTGGTAAAATGGACGGGAATAAAAACATGTCTTGGGGTGGTGCAAGGGGATTTTAATATTTTTAGTATTAGCGACGTGACAGAACGGGCGGGC
>JARFTM010000295.1:0-29721 GCA_030278935.1 Trichoderma polysporum | reverse complement strand
GTTATTATTTTTTTTTTTTTTAAAAAAAAAAAAAAAAAAAAAAAAAAAAAGGTGCTGCTAAAAGACGTACCAAGTTTACGTCTTATCAAGCTGATTCTTTCGTATAATGCGACGGTATGTACTTTAGGAATTTATCCGAGAAACAGAAAAAGAAAAAAGCCATGCTGGTCTATGTAATATTATGTGTTTGCACGTTATAACTTGGAAACTACTGCTGCTGAAGGAACCAGCCCCCATCTCTCCGCCACCTCGTCATTGGGAATCTGTCCAGGCGTCACTCTGGCATTGACAAACGTTTCGCCACCGCTCTCCCAGGCGTGGTCCTTCCATGGTCCCAGGCTAGGCCACATCTTGTCCTCGACAAGCCTAGCAATCTTGTTACTCCTCTGTGTTGCGACATCGTCCTTGGCGCCAATGACGGGGCCAATAACGCTTCTCCACAGATCCCAAGTCTCGTCAAGTTCCGTAATCGCCGTTACTCCCATGACACTTGCGCCAATGCGAGGACCAGCCCCGACGTAGGCCGTTGTGCCAAAGTCTTTTCCTGCGCGAGCCCACTGTTCCAGAGCCCACCGGATCGCCACTCCCTCGAGATGCTCGCCATTGTCCTTTGCGATTTGTGGTAGCTTGGTGCAGGCCTTTCGCAGCTCTGGTGGGGAAGGGTGCCAAGAGACCATTGGTCCATTATCAACACCTCGAGTCGTCAGCAAGCCCATATTCAGCATGCTGGCGTTTAGAAGACATTCGACTCTCGCCGCTTGAAATCTTCGCAGAAAGTCGGGTCGTCCGAGCCGAGAGTTTTGCAGGCAGAAGTTGCCATAGGAGAGGATGGCGTCCACAGGTTCACCAGTCTCTCTCAAGATCATCTCCGCCAGAGAAGCGAGGGTCTCGACAGGGTATCCACTTATACCAACGTAGCGAATCAACCCTTGGTCGCGCAGTCGGCGCAACTCTTTGACGGCCTGGAGGACCTCGGCAGGAGACACAAACTCGACATCGTGCATGTACACCAGGTCCAGATACCGCGTTCCCAGGCGCTCCAAGCTGCGACAGACGCTGTACCGTACCCAAGCTGGTGAGTAATCGAACTCATCGGACTTGATGCGGCCGGCCTTCGTTATAAGGAAATATCCCTCTCGTGGTGGGGGCGGGGTTAAGAGTCGCAGAGCCTGGCCCAGCAGGATCTCAGAAGGGCCGTAGTAGGGTGAGGTGTCGAAGGCATTGATTCCGTGCTCGAGTGCCCTTCGAACGATGTCAACGTACGGCATGCGCGAAGGATCTGGGTGATATTGATGGTTGAAGGTAGCCGTCCCCAGGATGAGGGGAGGCAAAACCTGAGACAACGGCATTCGCGAGGCTCCCATGACGACTATTAACGGCTTATATAGCCGATTTGTTAGGGCAGAACAGCAGTAAGAGGCATTGTGTTTTTGCAGAGAGAGTGGGTGAAGAGGATAGTATTTATTGGTTGTGTCGATATCAAGTAGACCTCGTACTAAAGACGACGGCTGGAACTATGCTCGGAACAGGGACGGAGAAACCGGAACCTTTTTTTTTTTTTTTTTTTGTTCTTCCTTAGTTTGGCCGCGTCCTAAGAATAACCCGATAGAGCTAAGACCCTGGATTTAACAGTGCAAATAGATGCCATAAATCCTACTATGTACTACTACGAGCAAACGCAATGGTGCTAACCTTGATTCTATTTAGTACTGTCCATGTTGTCCATGTGCCAAATTTACGGAATACGGAACCTAGAGGACCAGAAGGCGCAAATCACTTCCCCATAGCTGCCCGTTTTAGAATCCCGTCGTCGTTAATACCTTGATAGTAGATCCGCCAAACGCAAATCAGCGGCTTGACAAAGCGCGCGCAGTGGTATTTAGAGCGGCATTGGCTCTTCGGAGTAATACCTTGTCGTGGCGTAAACTTCCGTCGTGTATATGCGAGTTTAAAAAGAGGAATAAATGGCCCGTCGTCTTTTAAACCCGCCAAGCCGATTTTCAGCTTCGGGTATTAGTAGCAATACGGGGTTACAACTCATGTTTTCTTTGGAGCTGTAGCCATGGAGTAGTAATACGAAAATGCGATATGTCCATCAGAACTTGCCCGTAGTAGTAGGTACTGCCCGGTACTAAAGGCCGTTGAGAGGGTCCGGTGACTGGAGTTCTGTGAGGCTGAAAAGGGAAAATGCCGGATGCAGCATCCGACGTCTAATAACACAAGGGACGGAGTACATACCCCGTACATGTACATGCAAATCCTATGTTACATACATATTACTCCGAAGCGAAGCGAGTCGCTGCAGAAGATGCAGAAATGGCTGCTCTGCATTTTTGCAGTTGCAGTGAAGACAAAAGAAATACTCCGCTGTAGCATCCCGAGGTGCAGTCTATTTGTCAAGCAGAAGCGCAAAGGCCGGTGCCGATCGAGATGGTGCATTACAGCCCGCTAATCACACAAGCGCCGTAGCCGGAAGCACATCTGATAGGGCGTCTCTTGGGCTAGATCTTGTACTGTAAGTAATGGATACGTGTGATATGGGGCCCGTGTACAGCGTCTTACCGACATTCTGTATCGGCGCTACGGGAATATCTACCTTAGGTTCTGGGTTCAAGGTCCTATGTACATGTAGGTAGAACATGCAGGGAAATGTAACGTGTACAGACACATTCACTGGTTAAGAGGCTCAGGGCTGTTAGGTACCAGTACTAAATTCTAGCTCTACTAAGGTGGTAGTATCAGATGTCTTCCTACATCTGCTCTCAAGTTCCATACAAATGGCGCTATTAAAATCAATGACCACGAGGCGCAAGCATCGTGCGCTGCTATACTATCTCAACCCAAACTTTCATAACACGTCAATAGGTAGTCTCTTCCATGTCGTCACCGATCATGACTGAGTTCTGCACATTCGGCCGTTCTCAGCCACGGTCCAAACCTCGCTGCCCACTCCCGCTCTCGCGTACAGCAGGCTGTTGGGGTCATACTTTTGCTTAATCTTCAGCAGCTTTGGGTAGTTGACGCCGAAGAAGACGTCCTGGAAGTCGGGCTGTTGGAAGTCCGCCTCGTTCATGTAAGCGCCGCCATTTGGTGTGGCCGCCTCGATGACGGGCTGGACGACGTTGGTGATTGTGTCCTGGGTGGCGATCATGTCCGAGAAGGGGACCTGAAAGCTGTACGGCAGAGTAAGCGAGACCTCGACGATCGTTGAGCGCCACTGCGGCAGCACAGCATTGGCATTGTCACCGCCAAAGTGCGAGACGTTGAGGCCCACGCCGATAAAGGTGACACCGAGCTCAACTAGCTTCTGCGCCGTCGGGGAGAAATTCGGGAGATCTGAACGGGGGATCAATCGGCCTCCAAAGAGGTCCGTGCCGACCTGAATGTTTCCAGCGGGAAGCGGACCCCAATAGTTCTGGAAATGGTCATAGTAGCTGGCGAATTCCGTGTAAGTGGGCTGCAAGTCGACGTTGAGCAAGGCGATTGCGTCGATAAAAGGCTTCAGGATGGCCTCAATTTCGGTCTGTGTCTTGCCGTACGCTGTCATGGCGGGCACTTCGAAGAAGCCTGGGCCGAAGAAGTAGATGATCATCACTCCCGAGTCTACAATGGCAGGCAGCGCAGCGTGGAAAGCGTCAATGACTCCATACAGCACCTCGGAGCCAAGAGTAGTGGTGTCAATGGCAAACTTGGAGCCGCTGACAATAGCATCTGGATGGGCACGGAACACCATGGAGATCACGACGCCGTAGTTACCGCCACCGCCTCCGCTCAGTGCCCAGTAAAGATCGTTGTTCTGGGTACGGGTAGCAGTCACGAGTGTTCCGTTAGGAGTCACAACGTCGTATGAGAGAGCATTATCGGCTCCTAAGCCGTAAATAGTGCTAAGGGCTGAGTGACCAGCGCCTTGAACGTAGCCTCCCGCAATACCAACACTGGGGCATTCTCCCGTCACCACAATCAAACCAGCAGCGTGTGCGGCCTCAAGAGCGTCAAAGCCCTGGATACCGGCTCCCACCTTGAGGGCCTTGCCGGTGTAAAACTGGTCATTCCAATCCAAGATCTCGGTATCCTTGAGATAATGGGTCCAAACAGAAAGGGCGCCTGCACCGGTTGAACGGCCGTTATAATCATGTCCCGTGTTGCGGATGACAAAGCGGATGTTGCGCTGCGCTGCAAATTTGAGAGTTGAAGAGACATGAGCAGCGGTTGACACATTGACAGCATATCGTACATAATTGCCGAGCGTACAAGGAGAGTTTTCTGGCTGAAAGGGGTCGCAGCTCGCATTTGCGAACAGGGGCGCCATAACTGACGAGGACGAGTTGTAGCTGGAGCGCAGATTTCATGTCAGACAAGATCGGTGGCACTGGTACGTGCATTATCTGGGGAAATGCCCGAAAAAAAGAAAAAGAAAAAAAAGGCATTTAATGCATCTACTAAGTATATACTTACTGGATTGGAGAAAACAGCCAATTGTCTTGCAGAAACTGGCATTCGGTCGCATTGTAAGATGCGCCGTGGCACGGTGATCCCAAGGGAACTGTGGCAATCAACCGCCCATCAACAGTCTTGTTGAACGCAGCCCAGTCTTTGGCGCTAGGCCAGCACGGATCACCAGGAAAGCATTTGCAGGATGGAGCTGAAGTGGACGTGGACGTGTTTGCGGGCGCAGCATGGGCGAGGCCTACAAAGCCCGCAATGGCCAGCAGCGCAGAGCTTAGGCGACTACAATGCATCTTTGAGGTGAGAGGATGAAGAAGAAGCTGAGGAGACCAAAGATGGGTGAGCTACCTATCCGGCCAGATGCGCGGATCGGCGGGCTTATATCAAGCGTTCGCTTCGATTTACACGGTCATCGATCTTGCGTCTTCGTTTACCCATCTCGGCTGACTGCGTGCCGGTTTAGCCAGTCTATTGCTCTTTACGGCGGCATCATCAGTCGATAGTTGGAATTGAACCAGCTACTAATGCTAGCAACTTAATCAAACCACCTCGATGCGCGGGCCTCAGACCCAACGTTGCCAAGCCCGCGGCCGCAGAGACGTGCTCTGCTCAGTCTTTGCTCGGTTGGGGCTAAAACAGGACCCCCTCTTTCAAAGGTCGACTGGGGGAACAACACCGCTTTTCTCGGCGTAGCTATGAGAACGTGACCCGAGTAACCCGGCCAGTGAAGGCATTATTGGCCAAGCTGGGCAAAGCTGGGCAGAGCTGAGACAAGGGAACTCATGCTTGGAGCAGAGAAGAGAGAGAGCCGAGGAGAGGGGTTGATGAGGAAGCTGAAGAAGGATCTGGAGGCCATGTCTTCTTATTAGTACTAGTAATGCATGAACCATTGTCTCTGTTTTCCGTGTGCCAAGCCATCTGCCGATTCTGCTAGGAGCAGCCAGTACCGGTATGCATATGCTGTGAGGTGGTATTCGAGGGAATATCTCCTTACACCCCATGATCGGCAGTCGACTCGGCCGGTAGCAGCAGCAAAATTTCCGGTGTTCTGTTGAGTCTGGACCTCGATCTCGAAACTTCCTGCAGCGTGTGTCTCCATCTCTCTTCGCCGTCGCTCTACTCGTAGAAAGCTGCCATCCCTGGGATGCTGTGCGGGCTGCAGTTCAGCACTACTGCGCAAGCTGCCTAGTGCTTTGATTCAGCTCCTCTTTAGAGATCCTTGGTGCAAATGAGATATTTGAATTTAGTCGAATTAGGGAAAGATTAGCAAGCTGTGGGCGTCAAAAATCGACAGCTCTCCTGCATGCCGACAGGGATAGCCTCAGGGACACGCAGAACCTCAGGAAGTGCTGCAGCGAGCACCCGCCGAAAGGGCAGGGCTTTTTAAAATGACGATTAATTTGGCCATCGAATGCCGTGCCAAGCGAGATTTTCATGTATGCCATTTTGCAAAAGTGACAGCAGTATCCATTTTTCGCAAACACTTTCTTTCTTTGGGCCATGATTGTCAAATTGATGGCTTTATTCCCCACCTACGGCGATCTAACCTTGGCGGGATGCTATCCTCCCGCTGCCAAAGACTGTCATCTGAAACTAAGTCTCTTCTTGGAAAAGAGCGCGCTGTGGCTGCCGGCTCTTCAAAGCGGAGTTTCCGGGCCAGGGGTACGGGGAAGACGGGGAAGACGGGTTAGGACAACTTAGTGGCGTTTGCCCAAGGCCAAGCGACTTGAGACGGGCAAAACATAATTGATTTGAGATATCTTTTTCGCGCACCAAAGCCTCGAAAGCCAAACTCGGATTGGTCAGCGGGACAATAACTGGCCGTCTGCAGTGAACATATTCATGCTCTAGAGCCCTGGGGCGAGCAATAGTGCTTTTCTTTGACAAGGTGATGCGTCAGGTAGACTGGCATCATGGCCTGCAGATCAGATCTCACAAAATTCGTCAAGCGACGCATCACTTGGACTTCTCTGACTAAGCCGCCATCGCTATAGATGACCCTTGTCAATCCCGAACGCAGCCATTGACGGCGAACTTGCCCCTCGCAAAGTCCGCGTCAAGTCAGTCATCTCCGGATGGACCATCTGCTGCCCAAGGCGCCACTGTGTCTGCACACCTACGTGTAGAATGCTACCTTCTCAAGGATCATGAACTCGTACATGTAGAATGAATGTTCCGATACTGGTAAAATTCAAGGGGGAGACAAGAGGATGCGGAAAATAGGAAAAAAGAAACGGGAAAAAAAGGAAAGCAGCATGCAAGAGTTCGTCTGGCACGTCGGCGACAATGGAGAGTGAACGCTGTTCAATGCCAGAGGCCTTTCATTTCCAATATCTACACGAAACCTGCGAAGGAATCGCCTCAGAGGCAGAGAATGAGATGGCGAGAAGCTGACAGGCTAGGCCACCAGCCCATGCTCGCATTAACGCCGTAAAGACGTTCAGCTGTCGTCGTTTTCGAGCTAATGCAACGGTACTAACACAAAACGAATGGGCTAGAGAAGAGAGGAAGCTTGTTAATACAACCTTGGCCGACAACTATACTAGGTACTAGTAGCAATGCGCTCTGGCGGGTTTCTTTCCTTTATAAGACATTTTGAGGGGTGACGGGGGAATAAGAAAAAAGGAAAACAAGAGAAAACAAGAAGCATGGGGGACGGAGAGCCCAGTGCGTACGGCATTGGCAGGCTCTCTCTCTTCTCTCTTTGGGGTCGGCAGTCAGAGCAGCCCCCTTGTCAGCCCTGCTTTCTTCGTCTTCTTTTCTTTTCTTACTCCAACTTATTTCTGGGGTTTTAGGGTGGTATCGACTTGCGATTGGATGGAAATGACATGATACTGCATTCTCACATTTTCTTCTTCTTTCTTTTTCCGTGTGGCTTTTTACACTTGTTTAGTTGCAAGCCATCTTTACCAGGAAGTGCTTCAACAAGGAGTTCCACGATGCCGTCTTCTGCTAACGGTTCTTGACGACCTGCGTTTCATTACCCGTGATACCCAAGATTCTCTTCAGCGGCACAGAGTATAATATTCTGGGGGCTTCCCCCGGTGCTGCAGACAGAATACCCCCCCCTTCCATCTCTCACTCACTTTGTCTGGCCTCCTTATCCTGGAAGTACCCGACACTCTGGATTACCAGCTCCCTGTTTTTTTTTTCTGCGTTATGTAAAAACCAAGGGTGTCCCACATCCACTAATTTTTGTTTTGAACATCCGGACTTTTTATCTTCTTGTTATCTCCAAATATACAGGAAGTAGAGAGTCAAATGGCGTGGGCGTACAATACGCCTGAGGGCACGCCGAATAATGGGCCAATGATTACCTCCATTGCCGTGGCGGTAACGGGGTTGGCTCTTGTCGCGCTGTTGCTTCGGATCTATGTCCGGACGAGGATCACAAAGGCTGTTGGTTTGGGTACGTATCTGAAAGGGGTTTCCGCCGATGATCGTCATTTGTTCGCTTCGGTTTGGCGCTCTCTTTGGAGAGATCTGGATAAGGCAATGGCTAATTAAAGAACACACAGATGACTGGCTGATCATTGCTAGCTGGGTATGTTTGTCATTTAGATACGATTCTGTCTCGATTGCCTCGCTTGTGGTTTTGATACGGCTTGCCTGTGTCTATGGAGGTACTAGATATGGTTGACTGACTCGAATTTGCAACTGGAATAGATAGGAGCTTGCGGGTACACATCAGCAACTGTCGTCCGTACGTCAATACCTACCCCAACCTAATCTCACTAACATTTTGAAAATGATCGATTGCTAACTATATCGTAGAAACGAAATGGGGTCTTGGATTGACTACACTCGACGACATGCCGGATCAAAATGTCCTCAACTTTGGCTTGGTACGTACCCCGGCCTCTCTACCCCTTATCCTTTCTACTTGCAAATACTAACATCCTCCAGACACAGTATATCGGCGCGCCATTGTAAGACTATTATCCCTTTTGCCTTCTTTCTAAAGGATACAGTTTGGCTCACGAATCTTCCTCTTCTCAGCTACGTTCTTGGTATATGGGGCTTCAAATCCAGCCTGCTCGTATCCTATGTCCGCTTGGTCCCCGGGAACTATCGAGTCGTGCCCATTACGATTGCCGTGATAGTCACAATGGCACATATAGCCTTTGTGCTGGTTTTCTTGTTTTTGTGCACACCGGTATGGTCACCCCTGAGATATAGCCTCCGAGACGTCGCTTTCTGTGTATGGCAATGCATAAAAGAAAAATATACCAATTGTACTCTCTCTAGGTTGAAAAACAATGGAAACCGGCTGTGCCCGGCCATTGCGCCCAAGCCGTCCCCTTTTACCTGACATTCTCATCTCTCACCATCATCTTTGATGTAACCACGTAAGTTCTCAAGCATACTAAATCTTTTAATTCTGGGGGGACCATGTCTCTAACTCGCAACAATTTAGGCTCATCCTGCCGTTTCCCGTCCTCCTCAAGCTCCAAATGAAGTTCCGTCGCAAAATGGCCCTCCTCTGCCTCTTCGCGTTGGGTGTCTTCGTCACCATTGTCCAAATCATCCGCATCCAGACCATCACCAACCTCTCCAACTACCTCGACTCCGCCGAAGCCATCAAGTGGTCCATCGTCGAGACCGCCGTCGGCATCGTCATCACCTGTGTACCCACCCTCGCGCCCCTCGTCAAGTATTTTTCCGAGAAGACACGCAGCGGCGGCGGCAGCAGCAATACGCCAGCCAGGCCCGGCGGGGAGGGTCCTTTCGTGCTGCAGTCGTGGAGGGCAGCGAAGAATGGGATGAGACCCCTGGGCAGCGGCGTTGACGGGGACCGCGGAAGCGAGAAGAGCACAGAGAATATCTTGCAGGGGCCTGTAGCATCGGCGAGTGAGGGTAGCGAGACGAGCGACAGGGCTGGTTCCCAAGAACAGGCTCATGCGGCTGAGAGGAGGAATGCCAACTAATACACTCTACTGCTATAGAGCACTGACTAACTTATCGTTTTGCTGTTGCTGTTTCACAGTCTCGAGTTGTTCGAGCACAGGAATTGTTACTGTTTTGTTGTTTACATTCATGAAAGTCGATACGCCAAGATATACCAAAGATATACCAAAGATACCCCATCGCGGTCAACATAGCAATTTAGAGATAGTCTGCACAGAAAATTCAATCAAGCATGCCACCAGCATGTGACAGTACCGCTATACAAAGTACATTTCAATGTATCAATAACGACATCTCATCTCTGCTTGTATAATACTAAAACATAGCATAGGGACATTACATTACGTAGGAAATTAATATCATTAGATTAGTAGTAAATAGCACCACTTCTACGCTCTACAATAACATGCCACCAGGCACCCAAGTCGAAGTCACATAAAATACCCAGCAGACAAATAGGTCTGCAAACAAGCATATACATATACATATACATAGGTATATATTAGTGATACTTCGTAAGTAGCAAAATATTGACCATGCCAAACCCCCCCAAAAAAAAAAAATTTAGCCCCCCATACCCATTATACAAAGCCTTGAACAAATCAAGCCCATCCATCATCACATCTCGTGAACTTCCCCATTCCGGGAACTTCCCCATCCTGGCAACACGTACTACGTAACGTCAAGCACACAAAACATCAATACGGTTCCCCCTGCGTCCTTCACCTCCTCCCTCCTTCTGACAAGGTCCCCGAGTTGCCAGATTTGGTCGCGCTCCCCTGTTCCTGACTGTGACACTAAGACTTTCCCCGTACCCATCGCCCGCAAACGTGATTGGCCGAGTTTCAAACATGGTGTTACCGAGAGCCGAAGAAAAATCTCACATCAGCTAGGAAGGCAAATAAAGTTGTACGCGCAAATCTCGAAAAGCCAGCCGTGCCAACATAAGACAAGGGAGCTTCAGAGCACTCACACGCACACACAGGAAGGGATAACAAAAAGAGATGTTGATCAATTAGTGATCTTATTAAGATAAAATAGTAGTAAAACAGGGTTAGCTAAAGAGAAACTGTGAAAAAACTTGGCAAGTTATTTCGCATCCTAAAAGCGCGAAGAGAAAGAATTTTTTGGATCTTTGGGTTAACATTTTTAACTAGTAGTTATGTTCCGCATCTACCGCATTACAAAAACGTCTCAACGTCAAACACATCTCTTGGGACACATCCGCCGTGCCCTGGGTATGATTTCATCACAAAACTGCAAAGGTAGACCACTACCTGCAGATATCCACCCCACCACGTATAAAGGAAATAGTTAAATAAAACGGGAAAATATAAAAAGGGAAAAAGTCTCCTTTATCCAAAGAGACACCAACGCGTCTAAACCGCTTAGACCTCAATGGTAGCCTTCTCGAGGTACTGGCCAGCCTGGCTAGCAAAGGTGGAAGTGGGCTTCCAGCCTGCAGAGGTACGAGGGCTGGTCTCCTCCATCATCTTGTCGACCTGCTCGAGGGACAGACCCTTGGTCTCGGGAATCAGGAAATAGGAGTAGACGAAAGCGCAAGTGCAGAGACCTCCCCAAATGAAGAAGACGGAAGACTTCAGGTTGCCCTTATCGGTACCGACCATGTAGGGGGTGATGACAGCGATGATGGTGTTCCACAGCCAGTTGGAAGCAGTGGACAGAGCAACACCACGAGATCGGATAGGCAGAGGGAAGATCTCACCAATGACAATCCAGGCACCGGGACCCCAGGTGGAAGCGAAGAAGAAGATGAAGATGGCGATGAAGGCAATCTGAGCGTTGACGGCAGGAATGTTGTTGGCAATGCTCTGGGTAGGATCGCTGGGATCAGGGTGGGCCTTGTTGAAACCGACAGTGACACCAATGATACCGACCAAGAACTGGCAGACAAGCATACCAGCAGCACCGATAATGAGGATGGTACGACGACCGAATCGCTCAACAGTCCAGAAGGACAGAGGAGTGGAGCAGACGTTGACCAGAGAGAAGATGAGGGAGATCAAGAAAGAGTTGCTGATGGCACCGGTAGACTGGAGGAAGGGAGTGGAGTAGTAGAAGATGAAGTTGACACCAGTCCACTGCTGCATCATCTGGAGAGAGGTACCGAGGATGGTTCGTCGCAGGTTAGACTTGCCGGTCCAGAGAGAACCCTTGAAGCAGTTGGCCCATGAGCCGAACCAGGTGGTGTTGGGGATCAGAGCACGCTCGTACTCCTCGTTGGCGATAATCTCAGCAAGTTCGTTCTGGACATACTCGGAATCCTCAGGCTGGCCTCGAACGCGAGACAGAGAGTTGATGGCCTTCTGGATTTCGCCCTTCTTGACGAAGTAACGGGGGGAGTCGGGGAGGAACAACAGACCACCACCGAGAATCAGAGCCCAGGGGAACTGGATGGCAATGGGGACACGGTAGGCACCGGTGTTGCCGTAGTTCTTGGTGCCGTAGACAATGCAAGAAGCCAACAGGATACCAATGGTAATGCAGAACTGGTAACCAGCAACGAGAGCACCACGGACCTTGCGGGGGCACTATAAGGAGAGACATTGTTAGCCATGGAATTCATTTTAAAGGAATGAAGCGTTCAGAAGTTACACTTACAATCTCAGACATGTACAGAATGACAATAGCAGACTCGAAACCGACACCGAGACCGGCAATCAGACGACCGGCAACAATGGGACCAAGAGCGTGTTCAGGGGAGGTAACCATCTGGATTATGACACCGATCATGTAGATGACACAGCCGATGATGACAGTCCACTTTCGGCCGATCCAGTCGGAAACATCACCAGCGATGATGGCACCGAAGAAGGTACCGCAGGACAGGATAGAGGTGATCAGGGAGGTGTGGCTGTCGGTGAGCTTGGTAGCCAGGGCACCCTCGACGGCCTGGTAGAAGATGGGCGAGCCATTGACACCGTTGATGTAACCGGAGTCATAACCGAAGAAGATACCACCAAAGGAGGCGAAGGCGCACATCAGGTATGCCTGCCAGGTGATGGGAGCCTCGATGTGCTCGACATCTTGGGTAGTGTGGATGCCCACGGATTGTTTACGGCCCTCTGGGACCGCTTCGGGGGAGTCGGACATGGCGTCGAATATGTCGTGCTTCTTGTAGATTGGAATTCTCTCTTGTTGATAGAATTGATGAGGAATGGAAGAAGTGGAATGACCCGGGCCGAGTAAACGGAACAGGCTCTTATTGCTCTTTTGAGTGAGACAGAGATCGACGAGGCAAGACAGGAGAAAACGAGGGAAGGGGCAGGAGGCAGGCTGACCTTTTTATTATCGTGACGCCAACGAGTCTCGAGTCACAAGTGCAGGCAGAGAAAGGCAATAGCAGACGGCGCCGGCATCGTCCAGACTCGATGGTGGAGAGGCTTTGGGGAAAGTTGCCTCTAGGCACTAGTAGGTCCAGCCAGGCCACACGCCCCCCAGGCCTGGATCGAGAGACCAGGGGTGAGGGCGTGAGAGATGGAGAGCCATGGCCAGCAACGAGTAGCGCAGCGGTTGTGCGAGTGCATCTGGCTGGTGCGTTGGACCGTCGTCGCAGCAATGGAATTACATGTTCCTGGTGGTGCATGATGCAGAGACTAGGTACGAGGGCGTGGTGGAGAAGTGGAGGCGGCTTGGTGTGGCGCTCGGCCTCACCCACATGCTATTCTCCTAGCCTGGCCCCGTATCCAGCCTAGCATCTTGCCTAGCCCGCCAGAGTTCGGGTCTGGCCTAGCGCTCCAGCTGTACGAGTAGAGTTAAGGCACGAACCGCCTGATGGTAGCGCTAGAAGCTCCCTGTAGGAGCCCTCAGCAGGTGAAGGAAAATTTTTTACAGTGGCAATGCAGCGCATCTCGTGCAGCTCAGCCAGGGGAATTATCACCATACATACTAGGTAGTATTAGTCCATAGCCACCTGTCGATCACCGGCGGCATACTCCGTGCGAAGCAGCAGACGGAGCAGGCTATTGGCTCTACTACTTTGTACCTGGTAAGCATTCATCACAAGCCAACAAGAAACCCGACAATCCATTGGCCGGCCGTTACGAGGGCAATGCAACCTCACGCTCTCTGTCTTTCCTGCAGCAGCGAAAGAAAGCAGAAAGCCCATAGAGCCACAGGCACATTACCCTAAAAGGGGCCGGGGTGGAGGCGCACGCGAGAGCAAGCATGTGGCGAGGCACCATACAAATCTGAGCTTGCAGGCAAGGGAAGCCCCTGGTCGCCGGGAAAGGAGATTGAGGGGCCCCTGGAGCTGGACGCTACTGTAAAGGCTGGCCGAGCTATACAGTATAGAAGCATTGGGAGGCTTTTCAGCGACTGTCCAGACGCGTCTGGGGAAGCCCGCATGGGGATTTGCGGGGCCGAGGGCTTCTGAGCTACGAAGTAAGGCCGACGCAGTCCAGAGACGGTCGCAAGCCATGAGTGGCCCGTGGCGGACCCCTAGCCCCGGACGAAGCAGAGAAGCGCCGAGAAGGGCCGGCGGTAGGGGCTCGTAGCGGCCTTGCGTTTGGCTGCGCGGAGGAGGTTGTGATCTCTGGCATGACACATGCGACACAACGACTGGCAGAATTTGAAATTGGGTGTGCTCTGGTGCTGTATACGAAGTAAGTAGGTGCGTACTAGGTAGGTACTAGTATACTTGCGGCATGGCGCGATGCGGAGGGGACGCCGGGGTACTCGGTACATGCTCGGGGTACAGCAAATCCCCCAGGTTGCGTGCTCAGCTCTGCCCAGCACTCTACTACTACTACCTACTAGGTAGTACAGTATAGTACTATCAGTACAAGTAAGAGTAAGCGTCAATATCAATCTCTGGGGGAGGCCTTCCATCAATTCTTCGTCGGTGCAATTTTTAGACTCTGGCTTGGTGGTTGCCAGTGGCTGCTCGGGCACTAGCGCCGGATGGCACTTGCACTTCTTTTGTGCATACTGCTAGGCTCCGTTATGGAAGTCGTCGTGGAACTTCTGTCCATGGTTGGCTGCACCATTTTTTACAGTGAGTGCTTTTAGTGCCCTTAGCACCTGTAATCCAAACGTAATACCGCTATAACTCCCTGTCAAGTATCTACCGGATTATCTAATCTTGCCAAGGGAAAAATATCGAGGTCCGTCCATCGATCATCCCAGCCCATGCCTTGTCATGCTATGGAGAGAACCGACGCTTGGACCTCTGCTTGAAAGAAAGAAAAAGAGAGAAATCTCACGACTGTTACGTACAGACAGCAGACTACGGTGAGCTAACCCGGCAGAGCAAGCTGACCGTCGCTGAATACGGGCATCAAACGCCCCAGCTCCAAGCAGCGACTCCAAGCAACAGGCCCGACGTCACTCGATGCTGGAGCCATCAAATCAGCAGCCTGGCCCGGTATGGCATGACCACCGCCTAACCTGATGAATTGGCCCTTTTCGGCGCTTCCCATCCATCGCCTGCGTCTCCCCCCGTATTCCGTTCGCACTCTATTTTCCCCATGGGCGCCGGTGCTGACAGTCGTGTTGGGCCCAACGTGGGGGAAGTCGGGGTCAAAAGCTGGAGATGCCACCGCCGGCGCAGCCTCCCAAAGGGCCAATTTTCGGTCGTACTCAGCGGCGCTATTATTCTGCCCTGGGGCCCTTTTTGTGTCTGGATGGAGCCTTTTCTTGGTGGTTGGAGGGGTGTTTTCAGTCGTGGAGGAGCGCCGGCTGCACGCGTTCAGCGCCCTCTCTTTTCCCACCGCAGGCGGCGCTCGCAGCGTCCAGACAAGCTTGTAATTGACCGAGCTAGGGGCGGCTTGGCGGCCAATTGGCCAACGAGCAAATCTGGAATCTTGAATCATCTCCGAACTGCTGCTGCTGACTCGCTACAGCTCAAAGACGCGACCAACCGACGACGAAAGCATTTTACGGCAATACGCGGAGTCATGCGCCCAGTCAGTCAGTCAGTCCTACGCGGAGTCATTGTGTCTTGTGAGCACTGCTCCTTTCGTTGGCTGCTTCTTGCCCGCATCACATCACATCACGGGCGCCTCTTCGGCGGTTTGCCGGGTTCGCTAGTGCTGGCCCCAAGTGATAATTCTATGAATTCGATGCTATTCTTGCCATAAGCCCCTTGTCGCTCACCCAACGTACATACGCTCATCACCACATCGAAAGCTCGATCGGATCATGCCTGACCTCGCCACATCTCGTCTTCACACCTTGCCGCTTGGTCCGCGTATACTGGTACCAAAAAGGCCATGTCCCTCATCACAATCAATAGTGGATTTTCAACCCGTCGCCTACTGTATGTAGAATGTGACAGCTTGGCCGATGGCCGACGCCAGGATCTGCCCAGCAGCGAGGCTGAAAACGGGATGCTACTGCACCTCGCGACGATGGCGCCCAGAGAGAAGTTTGAGTTAGATGCTGGAGTCGAGATAGCTGCCTCGGATCTCTTTGGCCGAAACAGAGATGGCCCTAATACTTCCCCGGCCAATTTATCAAGCTGTTTCATGATTCTTTGACGTCGCCCATCAAGCAAGCCCACTGCTTTGATCTTGGCTCCAAACCTTCAGCCTCCTCTGGAGATGCTCCCGGCTACACGGCCGAGCGGTTTAACGGGCAACGCATCGTTCAAGTCACAAGTATGCTAGGCATTTGGCCATTCGGTGTTACTATTTGCCTCCTCAAGCTAGGGCTTTTGCCATGTCAGCGCCCAACAGCCAGTTTGTACGGCCCAACACCAGACATCCAGCAGCAGCATCGCCATCACCCTACGAAGTACTCCCTGCAAACACACAAAAACCTTGTTTCCATCGCTGCGGCCAAATCTGCTCAGCTAATTTTCGCTCTTCTCTGACTAACAAACTCACCACCACAAGCGAACCCAACGCTCGGGCACCCCCCAGCACGTACTCCATACGCTAGCATGCCTCACCATGCACGTCTCCGGACCGAAACACACTCCACATACGCCCACAATGCGGAGCTGGTCTGGAAATTTCAGGTCACGTTTATACCCAAAAAAAAAAAAAAAAAAAAAAAATCCTTTCCACGCCAATGGACGGGGACTCGCTCTATTAGTATCGCTGGCTCTTAGGGGAGATTTCCGGGACGCAGGCGCCAAACCAAGTTGGGCAGAAAAATCCTTCAGCCGCGCCGCCTTGCCGGGCCAGATGTCGCCGCGCTGATTGGACAAGATGCACGCCAGCTTTTCACCAGAGGTACGTATCGGTTCGTACCAACGCAGGCTTTGACTGGCCACACGGAAGTACAACTACTAGCCGATACATGCCGGTGAGTTTCTAGACCCATCGAGGCGCCAGATCGAGGCCGAAAGCCGCCCCGTATTTGCTCATCTGATGAAGGGATGAAAATACGGGGGACAGGGGATTACGGGGAAGAAGGGGTGAAGAAATTTTTTGGCCTTTACATCACGGGACCAATACTCTGACAGGATGACCAAGAAGAAGAAAAAAATTCAGCTGAGGGACCGTATTCGCGAACGCCCGACTCAGCGCCGCATAATCAGATCCGGCTCAAGCAACCGAGGCAAGGTACTCCGTAGCGAGCCCTCGCTTCCCTTCTTCCCTGAAATTTGGCCGCACCACTGTATACCAGTGTGGTGATCATGAAGTGTTCGTCTGACCCCATGGCAGTTCACCGCGTGGCAATGTGGCTTGCCGTAGCTGCGTTGGGTGGGAAGCCACTCTACTCCCTTCGGGACTCGCATGCAGGCGGCGCGCGAACCCCATGAAGGAGGCCATCTCCAAAGCAAACAAAGCAGGTGCTGTACATGCATATACATACATGCTCTTAACCTCAGCAACAGGCGCTCTTGGCTCGCCCGCCAAGCATCGTGGTAGCCCACATTCCGGCCAAGAAAAAAGCCACCATGTCTCCCCAAAAGGGAATTAACGTTTAGAGAACGCCCCCCGGGCCTATTTGATTATTAACTTTGCTGGTTGTCATATCCAACTGTAATTCTCGTATGTTTCCTGGTCTTTTTTCCTCGTCAACGTCGCTGTAGTATCCGCAGGAGCTGCTACACTACTGAGGAAACGCCGAGCACCGGCAGCTTCCACGGAGTGCCCTCGGTCGTATATACGTACTATTTACGACGTGCTCCGTCTACCAACGCATAACAAAGGGGAGTCCCACTCAGCTGTCCCGGGTCCCATCCCCACGGGCAAGGCAAGAGAAGAAAACAGGTAGCGGCGGTCAGCACGAGCAGAGGGAATGGCAGAGACGGATGCTGAAGGGCCGAGATGCCCCGAGGATGGTGGTGGCAGGTGTCCCGCCGTTTGCGATGCATAATACCAAGGCAGCGTGATTATCAGCCAGCGACATCGCCTGGACGACAGACACATATCTGTACAAGTGCTATGCCCCGACTCGAAGGAGCAAACCCGGGTCGCGCGATGGCTATTATCGATAGACAGGAAGTGGATGGTGGATCTTTGTGCCTTGATCGGGGGTGGCGACCCGATGCTGCCTCGCCAGATGTGGTGTCCCTGAAATTACCACCTACCAGCTACGAAGCACCTGTCCTATTGTTGCATGGTCTTGCCACCAATGCTACACCCAACCCAGGGCTTTATGGGGCTAGAGGCTTCCGCCGTGGTTAAACTTGTGTTGACCCGGTCCCGACAGAGAGATGGTTGTCCGCGGCATCTCCTAATAATGCATTGTGCATGCGCCACCAGCAGTAAGCAGCGTATGGGAAGGCGTCCTGCCAGCGCAATATATTGCTTGGGGACAGACTAAACGTCACTTTGGTCGGCTTTACAATCTGCCTGCACATGTCCCCCGCCCAAGCTTGATCATTCGGATCCCAAATCGAGGACTCTTCTTCCTGCCCTCATCTACAAGTTGAAACTGGGAACTTATTTTAAATCTACCTAACCTCCAGGCCACGTTTTATCCCTACTGGTGTGCATGCAGTTTTCACACTCATATACGAAGTAACCATTCAGGACACAAACTGCTGGATAGCCAGAGCCTCCCCCGTCGCATTAAATATTCCGTACACCTTGATATGTAATCACAATACCACCCACCTACCAATCTAACACAGCGCCATACCTGGTAATATCACCGTAGGTAAAGATATACTACAAGGTATTATGTAGCAGTTTCTACAAACAGAGTACTCCGTAGGTACCATGTAGTAACATCGATAAAGCTGCAACTTGGCTGCAACTTGGCCACAAGCGACACACACGTTACGGAGAAAAAGAGTTAGAGACAAATAATCATAAGGTAGTAGTTGCAGGCACACCGGCAAGGGTGAAGGTTACACTCTTTCATCTGCTCAACGTGCTTCGGTGAAATTTCTTGGGAGCATGGCTTTCTTTCATTTCCCATGCTTCTTACTAGTACTACATGATGCAGGGAGATGCAGTACCACCCCCCAAAATACTACATGCAGTTGGAATCGGTAACTAAACTGAGGACGCCCTGTTGGGGTCCGCAGGTTGGGGTTTCATTGCTTCTGGAGTGCTACTACAGATACTCCCACTACTTGCCGTGTCCTTGTACGAGTGTGTTTGCACCAATGATGTGTGAGGACGGTCTAGCGGACGCGACATTCTAGACATTCTACTGGTAGCAGTACAGTACGTTGGTTATATTACAGCTAGGACTTTCTTCTGTGTACGTACATTCGATTGCTCCAATCGTGGCCGTGAACGTTGGAGAGGGATGGACCCTGGCGCCGATCCTTCATCTGGTGCTTGGCCAGTCGGATTGAAGAAGTAGGAGAGGGGCTTTAATATATGTATGCACCGTTATGTAGGGGAGGGTGGTATTGAGCTCTAGAATGAGGCCATAGAGATGAAAAATCAAAAAATGGATGCATGCGTGTGTCCTGGGTTATTAGGTGGCTGAAACCTGGGAAGGAGAGGGAGGGGTTATACTCTATCTACCTTGGTTTTTTCTATGTGCGATGTGTGATAATCTGCATTGGGATATGGCTGAGTTGAGTAGGTGAGCAGTTGATTAGTTGAGGGAAGCATGAAATAGGTGAGATTTTTTGTTTACGAGTTTGTTCTGATATTGAATGGAAAGAGGGGGGAAAGGGAAACGTGGGGGCGGCAAAAAGTCCATCGGCAAAGTATTTGAGTTGTAGGAATGCAGATTCACGGTCAAATCATGGGGCAAAGTACGGCCTATCTTGCATGAATGTCCATGTGCGTGTGACCGGCATCGCAACCTTTTTTATTTGCGGAACGAGCGGAAGGTTATCTTTTGTTCTGCTTGTTAGACAATCCCCGCGGGGAGCCGGAGAGATGAAATCTAGATATGCTTAGTACTAGTTGATTGCGATGATTGATTGATTGATTGTTCGACTTAAAATAGATGTCCTATTCGGCCCATGGTTGGGGAGAGAGCGGAGGTTGTTTGAATATAACGCGGACGGCTCGGTCGTTCTGAGGTGGAAGTGGGGATGGAAGGATTTGTAAGTTGCATTTGCAAGTCTTTGGATTTTGACATGTGAACGAGTTTTGCGAGCATCTCTATTATTGTTGGGTCTCCCGCTCGTGGGGCTCCCATCTGGCATACTTGCTTTCTCTCATTTCATAGTATGAAGATCTTCGTGCGGGGAGCTCATAAACACGCTCTCGCGTGGTAAATGACTCGTCTCGGCAATGCGACTCATTGAAAAAGAAAATGGATATTTGTAGAATACGCGGGTCTGTTTAATTTGGGGAGTGCTTCTCTTTCCCCCTAAAGCAGCATTTGCTGGATAAAGAACTTCGTGCTTCCAAGAGTTGTCTCTTCAAATGGCATTTCAACTACAACGTTGATACATAAAACCGCGATCTTGGAATGCAGCTTGAGATTGACCCTCTTTACCATCCTAACCTCATAGGGACATGCTATTCGTTTTTTTCTTACCAAAATAGGTAACCAGCAGCTGCTGATTGTGGGTAACTCATTACATACCTTACATGAATCGTGCATATGCTGTCTCTCCTACCCTATGGACATTCACGATCGGCTCTGTAGTTCTGTGTTATTTGGCTGTTGTAACCGCGCAGTAAGTTAATTCATGATAGATAAGCAATTTTTGTTGGACCTATGACACCGAAGTCCTCTTTTTTTCTTCTTTTTTTTTCTTCTCCCTGTTAGAGCTGTTGGAAGAGAAACTCTACATTTGCCTTGCTACTAACTAGTATTATGTCACCTGACACTACTGATACTACCGCGAAGATCATTTATATAGAGCGGTAATGGTATGCCGCATATAGTGGCATAGAGAGTTCAAAGGGAGAAAGAGTCCCAAAAAGATGGAGATATTTCTAGTAAGGAGCTTGATGACGTAGCAAACTGGGAGAGTACGTAGCAAAGAACAAAAATCTTCATCTATTCCGCCTCGATAAAGCAGGAATTGAAGATCAAACCGGCCCGGCCGGACGAAGTATCATGCGTATCATGTTCGTTTCAAAGGCGCCATACTGCTTCAGATTTTTTTTTTTTCCAATAAGGACTTGGGCATAGCTATGCGATCTTCAGGCCTAAGACTGTCCCGTCGCCTGTGGATACCCACGTAGTTAAACAAGGCAGATGTTTCACCATACATTTGAACGCGCTCTGTTGCGGCTTTACCCAAGGTAACCTGTAACTCCTCGTTTCTCAGCGGCATACGGATTGGAGAGCTTGAGATACTTGGGATAATAATAATAATATCTTATTTGTGCAGATTATTCATGCTGGGTAACGGATGGCATGAGGCCATAACGAGGCCGTCGTGTAGGTAGAACTTGCAGTAAGATCTAACAGCTGATAATCGGCAGCATGCTGATGTTGAAGGCGGTCTGCCGCCTGGTCGTCGACGAATCAACTACCGACGCGTAATACTGGGGGTCTGTTAATCATTCAGGGGGCCAGCGAATCTGACAATGGAAGTCAGCCACGTAGTGAAATCGCATATCTCGAGTGAGGCATATGAGTATTTAGTGACTCGTAATCTGGTCTTCTTCGTCAACACTAGGCGCATTATCCGCTTATGCGAGAGTATTCCCCGCGGCATGGATGAGACGACGTAAGAAAGATGAGATCGGTAGACTCCACTTTCATGATTAGCACTGCTAGCGGCAAGCCAGTCAGAAAACCATCCCATATCAGTCTGACATCTGTATATTAAATAGGAGAGCACAGCGGCCGTTAATGGACCAGCTAAATCGTCCTTTTCTCATCATCCCCTCGGCCAAGCCTGCCAGGGTATAGTCTATATTCAGCTTGGAATACACAATGTTTCGGCGGGCTCTGACTGCCCTCGCTATCCTCGGCGCACTCGTTGCTTTTTTTCTAGCCCAACGGCCTGCTCAAGAACTCGAACCGTTGATTAGTGGTCGCAATAATACAGTCCTCGTTCTTACCGATAGTCACCATGGGCTATGCAACGCTCACCTTGCCGCAGTCTCGGCGCTGATCGAGAATCATCCATCCGTAGAGGTTCACTATGGCTCCTTTCCCGGCCTAGCAACAAAACTGGAACGCATTGAAGGGAATGCAAAGGCAAAAAACCCAGAGGCCAAGGTACACTGGTACCAATTCGACCCCCCTAGTATCGTGGATGAGATTAGGAGCCAAAAAGGCGGTGCCAGCGGAATCAGGACTCCTCCTGGACTACCTGGACTGCAGGCGTTTGGGGATATGCTCGCGTTCTTTATAGCGGCATGGTCCAAAGAAGCTCATTTAAAGCTGTATCGGGGGATTGTAGATGTCATTGAAGAGGTGGATCCTGCCATCATCATCCTCGATCCGTGGTTTCGACCAGGCATTGATGCTGCACGGAATCTGAACCGAAAGCGCGCTTATGTTTCGCCAAATGCATTATTGGACAATCTGAGCATAATGCAGCCGCTTGGGGCGCATTTTTGGAAATATCCTGGGTAAGTATACTGATTCTCGACTCTGTTTGGTGTTGATGGAATGTGGTGTATGCGATACAGGAGTAGACTAACTCCGAGCCAGCACTGCCTCAGGGCTTCCGTTTCCAGTCCCTTGGAAAGATATCCCGAGTAACATATACCAGCAAGCTTACGTGCTGTTTAAAGTCCTCACATCTTCCAACATCAGGGGCAAGCGTTCCTGGCTTCAAGAACAAGGCATTAAACATGCTGTCACTCTGCCCGAAACAAGAAACCCTGATGTACCGTGGATTGCAATGAGTTTCCCCGAAGCTGAGCTTCCATTAGAGTATATTCCGGAGAATATTCGCGTGGCGGGCCCTTTGGTTCTCGATGCGGCGCCGGCTGAGGCGCAGAGCGCAGAATTGGCGGGCTGGGTGAAGAAGGCCCCTACAATGCTCATCAACTTGGGCAGCGCAGTGACATACAACGAACGGATGGCTCGAGTTATGGTGGATGCCATCAGTCCCGTGTTAGAGACCGAAAATGTTCAGGTTCTGTGGAAGATGCGCAAAGAAGGGGAATTCAGCGACGAATTCCTAGCACCAGCAAAGAAGTACATTGAGAGCGGTAGGCTGCGGCTTGAGTCCTGGCTCGAGGTCGATCCAACTTCTCTGTATAAAACCGGCGACATTGTAGCGTCGGTGCACCATGGAGGCGCCAACTGCTTCTATGAGGCGGTGCTGTGAGTGATCCCCATATCTCTCTTTCTCTTTTCCTCCGCATTCATCATTTTGCCGCCGTTATCGTACTCTTGAAAAGGCCTTTTTGCTAACCTGAGCTCCGGGAATTCACAGAGCTGGCCTCCCTAGCGTCGTCCTTCCGCAATGGGCCGACCATTACCGGTTTGCGCAGACGGCAGAGTACCTTGGCGTTGGCATATGGCCGTGCCAAGGGACAGCGCCGGACTGGGAGGCTGCGGCCCTCACCGAGGCATTCCTCAAAGTGCTGAGTGGCGAGGCGAGCGTGACCATGCGACAGAAGGCCAAGGCGCTTTCGCAGAAGGGACTCCAATATGGGGGCGACAAGACAGCTGCTGGTATGATTGCCAAGCTGGCCGCGGAGGGGAGATGAGAAGTGACGAGCGTGGTTTGCAAGGGAGGTCCATATTGGCTCGGCACTTGCACGCGTGCGCTTATTAAAACGCTCTCATAGGGTGCTTGTGAGGAGCACCTG
Organism: Trichoderma polysporum; assembly: GCA_030278935.1. Taxonomy (NCBI): domain Eukaryota; kingdom Fungi; phylum Ascomycota; class Sordariomycetes; order Hypocreales; family Hypocreaceae; genus Trichoderma; species Trichoderma polysporum. Next base: position 6,298 of record JARFTM010000295.1, on the reverse strand, counting down.
ATAGCCTGAGTCGAGATTTGGTTGACCGCATATTGGAGATCTGATCTCTCGGCAGCCCGCAACCTTAACTACCCCATAATAATGCGGAGGTTAGTGGACGTGGTCAAGTCAGGCGCGCAAAGGTCAGTGCATGCGGTGGGCGAACTTTTAGCTTTTTGTGGCGGTTAAGCCGTTGACAGAACTCGGATCTGGTGATGATGGGGATGCGTTCAATCGGATAAGACTCAAAGCTTCCTTGTTCATGTTTTGTGGCTTTCAGCTGAATGCTGGTGCTCATGTGTTACCCAAGCTGTACGGAGTAGTCCCCCATGGATAAACCAATTAAAATAAACGCCATTCACCTACGAAGTACGGCTGATGCGACGGTGGTTGAGTGGCTTGGAAGAAGCTTGAAGCATGAGTCGAGCGAGCCCAATAATGCGGGGGTGGTGTGGAAAGCAGGGCACTGTGGAGTTGGTAGACGCGAATTCAGTGCTTGCTACTTGAATAGTGATACAAGTATTGATCTATTCTAAGGCGTTGAACATGCTAGGTAGTAGGAGGTATTATGTTTAGTACGGACTCAATAGTACCTCTTCTTTCTAACTACTACCTCCTATTCGAGGCAACACGCCTTGGGGCTTCATATACATGTAGTCTACGAGGACATTGTCCAAGACTTGGGGTCCATCCAGCGCTGACGGTACAAATACGAAGTATTGGCGCAAGTTTCAATAATAGCAGTCAGCTTCTGCCAAGGCAATCCATGCCTCGCGCCAAGTGTCTCGCAGCCAATTTGCGCTCAACGATTTGCTGCATGTCTTACACGTTCCTGAATAGCGTTGCATTTGCGACTCTCCAACAATTAAAGTTTGCGAAACAACGGCCCGCCACATGTCTTACTAAAAGAAACGAAGGAGTCTGATTCGATTCCGCCGTTGATGTTCGACTGTGTTAGCGCGTGGACGACAGGACAAAGAGAAACCGCTTGAGTTGATATTGGACACTGTGTGGAGAAGGACTTGAAAGCACAGCCATGGGTCTAGATACGTGTAATCGGCATTATCCTTGGGATCATGCTGCTTAGAGAGATGCTACTAATATTCATATTTGTTTTGAAGAGAGTGAAAAAGAACGAGCCTGGCAGGATGAGATGTGACGCGAACAAAGTGTGTATGTTAGTATTGGATTCTGCGGATAAATGAAGCTCGCACCTTTTCCCCCATCCGACATAACTGTTACGGCTTTCCATATCCCAGTTCGATGGAATGCTGTGAATCGTACGGAGTAGTATCTAAGCAGTGTCGCATTGATCCAACCAATTTATGCGCAAATATCCCGCTTCGTACTTGGTGTGGTTGATGCGGCCAGTAGGGGCCGTCTTACTGATCGCCCACTGATTGCCATGCAGTTGAAGCTCAGAGCCTGACCACCCCTACAACTTGCAGGCCTCCATCACGAGCCCGGGGAAGAGGTACAGCAATGCCAGCGTATTGTCATTTTGTGATTTATTATTGGGACGGTCCAAGTATGGTGCCATGACCCTTGTTTAGGTAGCCTCTGTTTAGCCCTCTCAGTAGATAGTTTAGCGTCACCGACAGCAATGTTTGGTGGGTTCTCGTTGTCTCGTCCAAAGTATCACCACCTTGATGGTTTTCGCACTGCATGTTCTCTGTTACCCGCGTTGATAGCAGGTTGACAAAGATACATGCTAATATAATTAAGATCAGTAGAAAAAAAGGCCAACGATCCAGACTGGGAAAAGGGTTTTACACATTACTGAATGGTTATCAAAACGCAAATTAGGGAACCTTTTACTGAACCATCTCCGTGGTACTTTTCGCTGCACAGTGCGCATCTCACCGTCACATGGCAGAATCTCCAACGTGCGTGGCGCCAAGCATCCTGTTGCTGTTAGCCCCCCCTCCCCCGCTAATTGCGCCTGGAGAGCCCGCTCTTGGCGCTGTCCTTGTCAACTGATCAGTGGCCTCACAGCCCGCAAGATAGAGGGTGGCAGGACCCTTGTGGGCAGTTTAGCGGAACCTGCACCGCTAAACCGCAGCTCCTCCCAACGTCACAAGTAGTCACCGACGCGAACTTAATCCTCCGCCTTTTCTCTTTCACTCTTTTCTCTCGCGAGAAGAGACTCTCTTTCTCCCTTCCATCCTCTTCATCCTCGCCCCAATCTCGTCAACATCTTGAGAGCTCAGGGCGCGGAGAGCTCTGAAGTCGTCCGCTTCCTAGCCCCGCACGCCTTTTGTTGTGGGAGCTTCATAGAGGCCCGTTTCGCATTCCAGTTTGCGCCTTCGCGGCTGCAACTTTACCGTCAGCCTCGTTTGCGAAGCAAACTTCGTTCACGATGGCGACTACGACGACAACTTCGGCTGCGCCCACCTCGACCGTCCGGGTCGCACCGCAAGGCGGCATCTTGGAGGGCGCAAACCCGTCGGTGTACGATCCCAAGAACCCCATTACCATCTTCATCATCCAGGTTAGTGTCATGAGAGAAGCTCTCCATTTTGTGGTGGCAAAAGGTGTTAACGCAATTAAATTCAGGTCGGACTCATCGTCATCATCTGCCACATCTTGCATTGGCCTCTGTCCAAGATCCGACAGCCCCGAGTCATTGCCGAGGTCATCGGGGGTATCATCCTTGGTCCCTCTGTTATGGGCCACATTCCCGGATTCCAGGCTGCTATCTTTCCCACGCTTTCGATTCCCAACCTTACGCTTGTCGCCAATCTTGGTCTTATCCTTTACTTGTTCATGATTGGTCTCGAGACGGATGTTCGATTCCTTTTGAGCAACTGGCGTATTGCCACCTCTGTTGCGTTTGCTGGACTGGCACTGCCCTTTGGCGTTGGCTGCGCTCTCGCCTGGGGTGTATACAATGCCTTTCGCGACGACCCCGGCATCAAGCCCATCGATTTCAGCGTGTACATGCTGTTCGTTGGTATTGCAATTGCCATTACTGTAAGTCTGGCTGATACCCTTGACCCCTCTAATTTATTGGCCAATGATGTCCTAACCTTCTCCAGGCGTTCCCCGTGCTTTGCCGTATCTTGACCGAACTTAAGCTGCTCGATACGCCGGTTGGTGTTATTACTCTATCGGCGGGTGTTGCAAATGATGTTGTTGGTGAGCATTACTATTCATCTTTTCTTATTGTATCTCATACTTACATGATTCCCAGGATGGATCCTGTTGGCTCTCTGTGTCGCTCTAGTTAATGCCGGAAAAGGTATTACAGCGCTTTGGATTCTACTGGTCGCCATCGGCTACATCGCTTTCCTCGTGGTGGCCGTCAAGCCTGGCCTTCGGTTTGTCTTGCGGAAGACGAACAACCTTGAAAATGGCCCTTCGCAAAGCGCCATTGCTCTTATTCTTCTTATTGCTCTCGCTTCTGCCTTCTTCACAGGAATTATCGGAATTCATCCCATTTTTGGAGGATTCGCCGCTGGGTTAGTCATTCCGCGTGAGCACGGCTTCAATATTGTCGTCATTGAGAAGCTCGAAGATCTCGTCGGTTCTATCTTCCTGCCTCTTTACTTTACTCTCTCTGGCCTCAGCACGAATCTCGGCCTCCTCAACACCGGAACGGCATGGGGATATGTGTTTGCTGCTACTTTTGTTGCTCTCATCACCAAAATTGTTGGCGCGTCTTTAGCCGCCCGCCTGAATGGCTTGGTTTGGAGAGAGTCCTTTACTATCGGTGTCTTGATGAGTTGCAAAGGTCTCGTGGAACTTATTGCTCTGGTAAGTTAGCGCAGGAAAAAGTCTGCCCCTTTTAAACAGCTATATTGACATCTATACCTCCCAGAACATTGGTCTTCAAGCCCAAATTCTCAGCGTCAGGACCTTCACCATCTTCGTCGTCATGGCCCTTCTCACCACCTTCTTCACAACCCCCGTCGTCTCCTTCCTTTACCCTCCTTGGTACCAGAAGAAAATTGCTGCCTGGAAGCGTGGCGAGATCGACTGGGAGACTGGTGCCCCAATTACGCAGATAAGCGTAACCGCCACGACAGAGACGGACCCCAAGAGGGTTAGGCGGCTGCTTGTTTACCTTAGGCTGGATAACATGCCCGCGTTACTCAACCTTCTTTCATTATTCGGAAGCTCTCACGCCGTAGAGACACCAAGCTCTGGAGATTCCAACAGAAGTTATGACGAAGTCAAAGGACCTGTCCGGGCCCACGGTCTGCGGCTCCTCGAATTGACAGACCGTGATTCGTCTGTCATGACAGTGGCGCAAGTCGATGAATACTCCAAACACGATCCCGTCGTCAACATTTTCCGCAGCGTCGGCCAGCTTCATAACATCGCAGCATCTGGCGAAGTTGCAATTATGCCAGAAGATCGTTTCTCAGAGGCTCTCATTTCTCGCTCATCCAACATGGCATCAGACCTCCTTCTCCTGCCTTGGACCGAGACTGGTAGCATGGGAGATGCTCAGATTATTTCCTCGGCCAATGTCGAAGACCGGCTTGCATCTACCTATCTGTTGTTTGTCAAGTCTGTTCTTCGCTCTCATGAACACAATATTGGCGTTTTCTTCACGCGGAGCCGAGATGATGTGAAGACAGGGAAGAACCTGGACCAGGAGAAAGCCAAGCTCCGCCGACAATACTCGTATGACGTTTCGAGACGTGAATTCCCCGTTGCGCCCCTCGTTTCTCGTACCCACAAGATTTTCTTTGTCTATTTTGGAGGACGCGATGACAATCTTGCTCTTAATCTGGTCATCCAACTTCTCGAACGCGAACACGTAACTGCGACCATTATCAACGTCTCTGAGCTTGCCGAGAAGTCCTCAGCAGCAGGCGACAATATCTTTGATGTAGCCATTGGCAAGCTCTCCAGAGATACTTCTTCCCGGATTAAGGTCGAGAAATTCTCTGTTGCTCCTACCGTTGAAGATCTACTCAACTATGCCGATCCCGCTCCCAACGCCAGTGAGTCAGATGTCGCGAAGCCGACATTAGTTGTATTGGGTCGCAGCGGAAAAGTCACATTGGATGGAGGCAAGCTTCTAGATAGACCAAGAGAGGATGTGGAGAGCTGTTTGGGTAGGCTTGCTTCACATTTTGTTGCCAGCGGTGTGACGACAGATTTGTTAGTTGTGCAAGCCAAACTGACCGGCCCTTCGTCATGATGGATATGATACATTTTTATATGGTGCTTTGGAGTATTTGATGGTCTATACTTCTGAATATATGGGCCTGCAGATTTTATATTTATGTAGCTGCATATGGATTTGTTCATGATACCATTATTTACAGCTGTAATATCTTCTTATAATGCTTCCGTTCTCTTTACGTATATGGTGTATGCCTTCTTATTAGTGTGTTCTTATCGACTAACAGATAATTTGATGCTGGTGAACCATTTCTTTTTGCGTTGCTGCTGAAGTAGAAGTTTTAAGATTGATTCTAGCAACAGATTTTATACTCCATACTGTCTGGTTCGTTACGAAAGGAGCCTGCGAAGGATTAGTTAGTCATCTAGAAATAATCTTCGATAACTGACACTGCTCTTGTTGCTAGCGTGACATAAAAACATCTATCAACGTCTCTAAGCGGGATTCCTGTAGTTCCACCATCGCTTTCGTTCTTAGTCATTTCAGTCACTGGTATTATCCCATTCGCCTTAGTTGAAGCATTTGGATCCTATTGCTGGTTCTCCGTCAGGGAACCGCAAATTTGGTTTGTTTGGATGATGTTCAGATCTGGGGGGAGGAACACAACGTTCAGTGTATGGCCCTGGTCGTGAGATATGCAAGTGTCATAGATGATCAAAACCAGTGTCTAAAACAGTTCTTTGTGTTATTTTATGCCTGTATATAGGAAAAAAAGCCAGTCCACTGAAGCAATTTTAGGTTGGAGATAACTACCACTTTTCAGCATGCAGTATATGTCCGCATAACAGATGGGCCTCGTCAATGATTAGTTATCCTCCGCGCAGTACATTCCTCCTCGTAGTATGTATATTTTAAGTGATTGTTTGTCTCTGCCTTGGGAATCTGATTATTGTTCGTTATCTATACAGTTGTGAAAATGAAGGGGCAGCGAATTCTTGAATGGTATAGAGTCGATAATAGGCTGCATTCATTCTGAAAATTTTATTCTCTTCCGGCGCTCACAGTCCTCTGATTTTACTTCTGCCAAAGTTGTTTCATGGTTTTGTCGACGTTTTGGGTAGAATCCCATGTTTGTCGTGCTCTTATCGCGAAGTTATATTGGCGGACGAAAGACACAATGATTGCAAATTGCAAGTTAAAAAAAAAAAAAAAAAAAAAAAAAAAAAAGGTTTTATGAAT
>JARFTM010000294.1:0-29786 GCA_030278935.1 Trichoderma polysporum | reverse complement strand
CCCCCCCCCCCCCCCCCCCCCCCCCCCCCCCCCCCCCCCCCCCCCCCCCCCCCCCCCCCCCCCCCCCCCCAAGTCAGCCTGCCGCATGTCGTCGAAACTGGTATACGATTCACAGAATTGTACGACATATACTAGTTACGACGTGATCTATCTGCCAACAGTGAGTTGCATGAGACTAACGAAATGATCCTGGTTGCAGTGCCTTTAAAGGATTTCTATTGCTCAGCTGCTGGCCGCATCTTCCTGCAGATGGAAATAATTAAACCAAGCCCGAGCTCTTCTCAATCTTGCCGCTGGCGGGCTGGGTGTTTTGAGCACCCACCTGAACGCGCTAATACACTACTAGGCTCTAGTATATTCCGTACTTAACTGTCTGACCAACACACAAAGCTGCAAGCCACCGACCAAGAAGTACCTACGGACTACACACCATCTACCCAATGCGGGTAAGCATGTTGCACCCAGTAGCATGGATCAATCCGTTCGAAGTTAGCACCCTCCTACATGTACCTGCCCAGTCTGCCAGAAGGCACTTGCTCGCTTTCTTCACGAGATCTTTCCACAATGCGCAGGCGTTTCTCCCCCACCAGCTCTTCCTCAAAACTGACGCGGGAAATTTCACCATCACGTGTATTTAGTAGGCCTCTGTCTTAGCTGACTTCGTCTTGCTAGGACATGGCCCGTTTACATGCAATTTGGTATCCGTAATAGGCAATTGGAACATGAAGAAACTTGAGCCATCAAAAGACATGGAGGGGCCGGCAGACAATTAGACAAGTCAGTATTCCACAGTCACATGAGGGCAATGTCGGTGAGGACTGGAGCTACATGCCGACCACAAAAGGAGCGCAGGGCAGAGAGAGCAAACCAGTGATGCCTCTGCATGCGCGACCTCCTCATCTCCCCGAGAAGAGGCAATGGGGGAATCCAATCGAAGGCGGCGTGTGGTGATGATACACCGCAAAAGAGCGCTGTGCGATGAAGAAGCGGTGGGGGAACGGCTCTTATGGAGCTTGCAAGCACATGAGTGCTCACTGTGATTGGTAGGAAACACCATTCTGGTCAGCCCCAGAGCGCAAAACGGCGGAAAATGACAAAAGAGGAGAAAGGCGAGAATAGTCGTTCCATATGATATCCGATACTTTGGTGCGCAGGGCCTCTTTTGACCCAGTCTTGACGTGACGGTAGGTAGGTTTAGTATATGCCCCCAATCATTCTGCGTGCCTAATGCACTTTGACACTACATCAAGCCATCGCCAATTACTGCAAGGTTTAGCAAAAGCGAAAGATTAGCAATAGCCCTATGCTGGTCATGTCCCAAGAGCGTGACGGAGCTGATACGCGCTCCTAGCTGGTATCGGAAATGATCAAACCATTCCGGCCCCCCATGCCTTTCTTTCGTTTTTCTCTTACTACTGTCACTTTCGCCGATTAGCGCGGCCCCTTGAGCATACAGACTCCGGGTACGGTCCCAACCCTGGGTTGCCATATTGTCCAGGGTTGCTGTACTTGATACGCAAGTATGCCTGAGTGTCGCGGTGGCTTGATCGTCGCGACAACCTGGCGAAGGATGAAGAACGAACGAACAGTATGTTTATGACTATATAAACCGCTGGTGCCCCAGGCATCCTAGAGCCTGATAGTTCTCAACAACAATCCTGTCGCTGCAATTTTACTCCTGTTTAATTTCAAGTACAATTATATCTGAATACTCTATTCCGACTTACAGGATTCCCCTTAAGACTCCGCAATGCCTAATAATGCCGATTATCATCAGACATCTTGTGATTTCGCAGTGTTTAGTCTGCTATCACTGAATATACTACTGAATATTCTATTCTGGTTTGTGGAATCATTCTGCCTTTGATTGCGCGCTGATGTCTAACTGGCATACCTTAGGCTTTTTCAGCATCACCAATGCGGCACCAACCGTTACATTAAATGGACAAGCGTCGAACGCAAACGAAGAGACCACAATAAGCTAAATATAAAGGACGTTATTACAGACGTTGCTCAGGGCGTTGCCAAAGACGCTGCCAAAGACGTTGCCAAAGACGTTGCAAAGAACGTTGCAAAGAACGTTGCAAAGAACGTTGCTAAGAACGCCATTAAAGACATTACTAGACACGTCGCTAAGGATGCCTTTAAAGACGTTGCTAAAGACGTCGTTGAAGACGCTATTAAGGATGCCGCTGTAGGCATCGTTGAGGACGTCGCTATAGAATTCGCTAAGGAAGCCGTCGAGTATGTTGCTGAAGATGTTGTTAAGGACGTTGCAATAGGCATTGTCAAGGACGTTATTAAGGACATCCTTATGGGCGTCGGTATTGGCGGCACTTTGTCCTGTTGATTAACATCACTTAAGTGGCCGCTATCATGACTACGATACTCTTACAGCAGACAATATGGTCGAATTAAGCGATAGGGGGATGGACTTTTTTACAGGAGTAAGGAGGGATATCTTAGACAAAGGAAAATAGAAGGGAAAAAAGGATGAAAAGGGGTGAAAAGGATGAAAAAAAGGAGAGCCCCGATTTCTGTTATTATTATTTTATTTTTTACCAACCCATTTTCCAGTGCGATGCCTATGCTACCACTGCTGTATACTAGCTAGTTAAGAATTTCTTTTCAACAATACGATTCATTTCTTACTCTTCTAGGTTCAGGGTTTTTTATTATTATTATCTATATTGATAGCTATGCAGCTGTTTGTTTGCGTGCCCCTATTTTTCTCGTGGCTGCTGAGAGGAAGAGTAACAATACGAACATCGTAGGGACGGGTCCAGCACATCACACCATCCAGCAATTAAGTGCGAATGCGTTACTGGTAACTCGGCTCTCGCCATTGCAATATAAGCGTCCTGTCAGGCCCTCTGAAAATTTGCCGTGCGCCAAACAAATTCGTGCAAAATGCTCCACACCTGTCTGGAGGGCTGCGTCTAGGTCTGTCAGCCACGCGCACGAAGCAAACAGCTTCAATGTTTCAGGACTCGGACCTACACCCGCACCTCCTGTCTTTAGCTTCCAAGGACTCCATTAGGTCGTATGTACTCCGTATGACTGGATCAAGACGAGAGTCCTTATCCACATCCGTGTTCCCATGCACTTTGGGGCTGAAAAAAGGAATAAAAGCCAACAGCGTCATGACCGGGTTCAGCGAAGGCTCCAGGTTCGGACTTAGTCAACGACATTTTTGATGCTCCTCCGTGGCAGGCATGTTCACGAGCAGCGTACACGCCTCTGCTTAATGCCTGCTTTATCGTCACCCCTCCACCCTGCTGAGTACGTAGGTACATAGCACTACCCCTGCCATCTGCGTACATGTACGGTCAAGTAGGTACTGTACTGTACTGTACTGTACTGTACTGTACGTATTTGGTGGGCGGCCCCTATAAAATGACGACGTTTTCGTTTTTTTAAAGGCGGTGACAAGCTGATAATGGACGCCTTGCAGGTACGAAAAAAACAACAAGAGAAATAAAGGCCGAAGCCCAAGAAGTCCACCGCCGGATCAATCCTGCATCGGCGTGTTTTGCTCTTTATGCAGGGCGAAACTTCGCAAGGATACTCCGTGTCGCTTCTTCTCGTCTCGTCTCTTTTCATTTCTCCCAACGCGAATACTAGCACAAGTGTGGCCAAACTGGGAGTAGCAGGGAAAGACATGGAACCTTGACGACTTGCCAAGTACGAGGTTCTTGCAATGATGGTTTCTTGCGCTCTTGCAATTTCTGCACCTCTTGGCGCCTTTTTGCACCTTTTTTGCACTTTTTACACAAGTCGCGTGCTTTGCACGTTTTTACGCGAGTTTCGCGATTTGCAGAGTCACCTAACGTGCTACCGTAACCAGCCAGCCAGTCCAATCAGCCGCTGCATGAGGTGTCGCCAACCTTGTCCAGCAATCAAGACAGTTAGCTTTACCACCTCCATACTATTTCGTATATAGGAGCGCGAGTCTGCCTCTATCGCGAGCTGAACCAACCCCTGGGGCTCTTTTCATATTCTTCTATCAACAAGACGGCGATCTCAACTTGACACCAGGTATTGTTATTTTTCCCTGTCAGCGCGTTTAACAGTATGCAATGCAAGCATTTAACATGCTGCACGGCATCAGGTATCCTCCATGTATCCGTCTCTCCCCATGCCCTGCTTGATTCATGCTTACAAGGTGAATAGTGCGAATAAGCTGACCCTCTCACCAAACCTCCCCCGCAAGTTCTCTTCAAATCGGTCCGACTACGCGTACGAATCGGAATACTCTACCCTTCTAGTACAGAAGATATGGTTAAAACCCACAGCCCTGGGACGTTGGCGATCTTTATTGTCTCTATACACGACACGCAACGAAACGTCCTACTATGCATATACTAAAAGATTTGCTACGTGTCAAGTGCTGCTACTATCTTCACGTCGACAGGCAACGTATTCGGCGCAGCGCTAATGGTTAAAACAAGGGATTGGACTTGCTTGTCACAAAGATACAGCTGCACCACTGGTACATAAGTACTAATGCAAAGCATCCAGGCAAAGAGCTAATTCCTGACCGAAGCCAGACCCTTTCTCGATCTAATAGACGCTCGCCAACGCAATTCCCGTTGCCTCCACAGCACTACTCATGGTCCCGGCGGTGAACCGCCTCGGTAGTAAATGTGGGGGCTATCGGGCGACCTAGGATGGTTTCATGCCCCTCTCTCCGTGTTAGCTTCGCTTCAGCATACTTCCTTGTCGTGGAGTCTCCTTAGCCGATGTGAATATGTAACTACAAACGGCAGCTAATAGTGCTCCGTACTGCTAGCAAGATGATGCGCAGTAACTCTAAATCGACTTCGTTCATCTCTGCCAGGGGGTCCCAGATTGGTGCAGTCTAAAAGGCGGACCAAGCCAGGCGCTGTCCGCAACGCACTCAAACTTTGAAGAAGAGGCCAATTTTTGCCCTTTCTTTCCTTATTGCTGTTTTCACGGACATAGCGACTGCACTGCGAGCAGCGTTATTTCCTCCATTGACCCTGTATTCGTCTGTTTTCTCTGTTCGCTGATGAGGGGCGCATCACAGGTTGACTAATTAGCCAGATTTCCATACTCCGATAGCCGGCGACATCCGGGAGCTGCCACCCCTGACTCTGTTTGCTGAGGATTGGCACAACGGCCTAGAAATGTGAAATCTGGCTTACTTTGTCACCAAAAATTTCAAAATGTCCACTTGCTGCCTAAATTTTCATAAAATCGGTCATAGCCCATGTTCTTCAAAAGGCATATCGAGAGAGACGCCACACTCCGCTCTTGGCTGAAGCAAACATCTCCATAGCTGTCCACACTCTGCAGGCGTCACCAAGAATTAATTCTAAGTGCGGAAAGCAATTAATGAAGATTCAGGAACTGATAAAGATTTTTTTCAACTGAAAGATTGAACGCTTTGCGAACTATTTGTATGCTTGAAGTACCAAATATAATACTTCACATATATGTTCCCAATCTTATCATCACGAGAATAAAGGAAACAAACATAGAAGTGACGCACTACCCACATGTAAATTTGCCATACCTGCCATCCAAATTTTTTAAACACAAATCTCAAGGCTGAGTTGCAGCATCCAAAGCATCAATCTGCCATTGTTGGCCTTTCCAGCACTCTTTGCCGAGCCATCGAAACAAAACGCCAAAGTTAACGCTCATGCATATCAACGTAACGACATATCATCGTAGAATCCCAGCCTATTCTATCCGTGTATGCCGTCAATGCTCAATGTACGGCGACATAAATTCCAAATTGACACGATCATAATCCCATAACCCTTCCAAGACACCGAGGTCACTGTCCGGCGATGAGTGTACAGTTTCGGGGATATAATTGGATTCATCCCAATATTCCAGAGACGGAGGCATAACCACGGGTATCTGCTGCGCTGGTTGAGTTGATATATTGGCTTGAGTGGGTATGACATGGTTTCCGTCCGAGGTAGCAATCTCAGTTGAAGAAGAAGAAGAAGAAGAAGAAGAAGAAGAAGAAGAAGAAGAAGAAGAAGAAGAAGAAGACGCATCTGTCATTGCTGTGTCTTCATTGTTGGACTGAGGCTGAGATATGGTTGGATGCTGTGGAATCGCGTTTCCGCGTGCATCTCTTATTAGCACACCTCTCAATCTTGCAATTTTTGGGATTTCAAAGGTAAAATTGTAACCAGGCCAATAGAAGCCAGATGGTGGAACACGATAAGGTTCTGCTATTGGTAAGGTGTAGCCCGAAGGCATCAGCCTTGGCCGCTTGCTACGGCGCGTGTTATCATCATCTGCCCTCTGCCCCAACATTTCGTCATAAATGGATTTGAGGACTTCGTACGCCTTTTTCGCTATTGGTGCATGCAGCATCAGTTTTCTCAGCATGCCGACTGATTTGTGAACGGCTGACCAGGTTAATTCACGCATCGGCAAGCTTGAATCGCTGTCGTGTATTATTGCAGAGCATAAAAGCGTAGCCACATCGAAGATGAGGAATACCACAATGGGATATTTCTTATTGGGGAAAATGTACCGAAGAAAGTGGAACAATTTGTTGATGTAACTGAGAGCCCATGATAGGCCTTCATGTCGCAATATTAGCTCCGCGGCTGGAGAAGCCCGCGACAATTGTTTAATCAAATACGGGCGAAAGGAAGTCAATACCGCTGACAGACGCATGGTAGGAACGATAAGTTGTTGCAGGTCAAGCCATAGATCACTGTCATCCAGGCTTTCGTCAGGGTCGTCAAAAGCAAGGTGAGGTGGCAGATACGGTATCCCCTGATTCATCATCGCCAACATCTCGTATTCCTCAGCCTCGTTAGCTGTATTAAGAATGCGAAACTGGCTGAACTGCTTTGAGACGCTGTCTGCGAGTCTGCACTGTAGGGCCATAGACACGATAGGAGATCGACTGGATTCTTTCAGGCCTTCGCTTAATTGAAAATTGGGCAATTGAGTATCATATATGGCAAGTGCAAGAAGGCGAGATCGTGAAAGAAGAGTCGCAATTTGCCTAGACATTTAGCTTTTAGAGTTGAATCTTGTATCAATGGTCAAGATGTTCAACAAAAATAACTTACCAGTCCAAGATGTTGATGATAACCCAAGCTCGCCTCCCCATTTCTCTATCATAATCAGAAGAAACCGCGCGACTAGCCGCCTCACAGTGGGCATCTAAAGACATATTAGAATAAATCTTTTTCTCAATGCAGCCAACGACGAAAGTCAATTTACCTATTCCGCGGGCCACTTGGATGGCTTTGTTTAAGGCATTCAAGCAGTCATAATAACAAACTCTGGTCTTGAACCAGAGTGATGAATGAAGCAATTGCTGGACTGTATGAATATGTAAGTAAAATGCTAAATGAGGAATGGCGATGTAAAGTTCATGGCCAGCGTTGTGAAGCCTGTTGGACAACTCAGGAGCCGACGGGCCTTGGTCTACCTGGAGAGCTTGGCGAATTGCATCGTCGGGATGCTGAGCCGAGCAAGCACAGGCCATTAGAAGGAGTGAGGTCCATCGGAGCCCGAGAGGTTTTTCATTGTCTCTATCGTCCCACCATTGGTTGTACTCTTGCCGGAACACCGTGGGATGAACAATGTACAAGTGAAAGTTTACTTTGTTTAAATAGTTATTCACCAGGGTATCTATTTTCAATAATCGTTTAGCCAAATAGAAAAAAAGGGCTATGGTAGGTCTTGGATCTAAAGAAAAAGATAAGACTGAAAAGACTTACCAAGGCATCGTCTGGACGGAAAAGCTTGAAGGGCAACCTGTAGCTGTGGACAGTCGGTAGGACTCATGCAGTACTGTACATTGTATTTTGACTCATTCTAGTGATGATGTAAGTCTCATGATACATTTTGCCTTGATGGCATTTATCAAGGACCTCGTACCTCCTGGTCTAGGATAGCGCCGTATCCAAACTGCTGGAGGTCCGCCCCAGTGTTATCGCTACCATCGTTTATTTCTTCATCAAGTGGATGGGAAAGGTAGCATTTTCCTTTCATCCCCAACAAGAATTTATCTATCTGAGCCTTGCGATCCTCGACTGATTGAACATCAAGAACAGTCCGAAAGATGCACTGGTTTCCAACACCTCTGGAGCCACAATGGTGGCACGGCCAATAACGGAGGCACTATCGGACATGTTAGAAGCAAGCAACTATAAGGTTTGAAAGATTGAAATGGAAAGTCATGTAGAATAAATCCATGCTTGTTGGAGGGGGGAAAGGACGAGAAACAGCTTTGAACAGCATGTGGAGGCTGTATCTTTGAGAAACTGCATAACAAAACGTCGCTAGACTACTATTGTTTCCATCCATATTTGCGACAATACATATGTGCAGGAAGGATGAATGAAGATAGGCGGGCGGTTGAATGAGATGAGACATCAATTAAAATGAAATCATGTCCACGGGTACCTTTTGCTTCCGGCGTCTACACTCTGAACAGGCCGAGCGGATGAGGGCTTGAGCCTCATTCTGGTAGTCTCCCGCCATCAAGGTGCTCTGCGCCTGGATGCACGGAGTCGTCTCTGCAGCTGCATCCGTCATGTCGACACAGATCCTTTTCTAAAAAGAAAAGAATATCTGGTTGAAGAAGCAGAGAAAGAAGATGGAACAGGCGGAACTGCACTAGGCGGAGGCCAAAGTACCAAGTAAAAGCGCTTCGGTAGTTGAACCGAAAACCGGTTGGTTGGTGGAGCTGATGGTGTCAGTGGCAACCTACTGCAGCTAAGCAAGTGCTTGGGCTAGTGGACAAGCCCGTGCCGTAGAAGGCGAATTGGGGTTTTCTTTAGGGCCAAAAGTAATATGACAATGCAGAGGTTAGGGCAACAATGATGTATCTCGGAGATGTTGTGAGATGAGATGAAGTGAAGTGAAGTGAAGTGAGATTCTGGTTCGTTTGGACGGGCAGCCCCCTCGATATAAATACCCAAGGAACCCAGGCCCCTGGCATCAGCCTTCATGTACCTACGTGCAGATACCTTCGAAGTACCATTACCGTCGTATGAGATAAGAACATGATGGGAACAAACAAGCAATGATAAGCCACCTACAAAGTACCAGTATCGCTTCCAGCAGAGACAAACAGCAACAGTAATAACCTGGAATGGGCGTCACAGATCAGTGATTTGTCCGGGTATCCAGCCGCACCGCTTCCTGTCCCACTGCGGGCCTTTTGTCCAGCTCATGTCTCAGCGCTGTTCAGGCCTCTCGCAGTTTTGATTCGATGAACGTCTCTTATAGCGTTGTTGTCGCCCTTTTAGCTTCTGAAAAATATTGTTTTCGCCAAAACCGCCCCCATTCTTGACGCACACTTTTACGCTTTCACATCCAATCCATGTCTCCGTACGATGCACCTGGACATCTTTCTGTCTCAAGCGTAGTCCAGGTGCAATCACAAGCGATGCCAGGGCTCCGCAGTACGAGCAAGTAAGATACGAGATCGATGAAGCTAAAGCGTCCCCTGTCCTGGTGGTAGCCAATGGCACATCCTCTGGTCCATTTGTTTGACATGGGAGGGCCTTGACCGCTGTCTTTCACTCCCTGCTTTCTTGAGATTATCTGCTCTTGTGTGAGTACTACATGTAACATGTAGTCTACATGTTTCCAGGAATTCGGGCAGAACAAGATCGGTGCGACAGCGCCCGTATCCGAGCACACAGCAACAGCATGCTATCATCTATCATCGATCACACAGATGGCGTATCACCATATCGCCACAAGTTCGACGAGCGTGTTAGCCATCGCCGAAAGTGATTATAAGCTAAAGACAATACATGTAAATGTAGTTTTGCCCCGTGGTGGCAGGGAGAGTTGGGTCTCAATATTCCGTGGGGTTCCTCACATGACGCTACGGCTGCTGGTACATCCCAGTCAGCCTCACTTACAAGGTGGTATTGACGCAATGCACTCGTCCGAAAGCCAGGTTAGCCGAGCCTGGTCCATCTTCTCTCTCATCGCAGGTCAATCACACCGATTCTAGCGAGCCTGACGTCTGTCTCTGTCTCTTATCTGGCATCCTTTTCGCCCAGAATCCCCCCCCTTCTTTCATAGTGACAGGTAATGTCTTATTACTGCTACTCGGTACCCCTACTGGGGAAGAAACCCAGTAGCAGTGACCATACTGTTTAAATGGGATATTACTACTACGTACCTATCTTGGTGACCTATAAGGCACAAAGTACAGAGTAGCACGACATAAGATCTCGGTGTATACCACGCCGTGCTGGGAATCCAAAGCAATGCAACCCCTGATCTTGCCTCTCACTCGCTCACTCTCCGAAGTGTCAGGGCTATCGGTGCAACGGAAATGGAGCAGACGCAGGCCTGGTGCATACTACCAGCAGAGCCTGCATGCATGACTTCGGGCTATTGCTTAGTAGTGGTACTGCATCCAAGAGAATCATTCCGGTCTCAAACCATGTCTGTACACACCAATCAAACGAACGTCAGGGGGTATAAGTGTGAAAGCACCTGCTGCATGCATTCACAAGAGGAAATACGAAACCAAGGTAATCCATGCTGTCTGCAGAGATTAATTCAGCCCAATGGGGTCTTTATGACTATCTGTCTGCGTCCTATTCGTGCTGGACCGGCCCATCACGCACCAGGACCTCAGCCGCACGTTTGCTGCTTTCACCTGACGTCTCGTCCGTCGGCTCTCAACTACAAAACAGGACAAGCGTGAGGCCGATGCTGGGCTCATCGTGGCCCCTCTAAAACAACGGTAGCCCCAGCGCCAATATAGCGCTGTAACCCCCTGTAAAAAGAAATCCGGAACCTGCAGTTCGAGTTGATCAGTCAGAAATTCTCTCTCTCGCAAGCGGGGAGGAGCAGATAGCACTAGCTGTTCAGCTCCAGGTCCAGCTTCTCTCTCTTCTTCCATCTCCTGTCCTCACATGCAATCTTTCTTCTCGCCCCCAAAACTCAAGTCAGCCTCAGCAACCCGTCAAACCACGTCTGCAGGTGCCTCCAGCCATCTTCTCCCTGCAGCGCCGTCACTAGCCCAATATAGCCGTCGGGACGCACCGCAACAATGGCCCCTCGGTCTGGATCAACGCCATAGCGCTCATACGCCCTGCCATGGCCCTCGTGGTGGGCCTCGCCATCAACAAACACTTTGCCGTAGTCCCACCCTAGCTTTTTATCAAATGGATGGAAGACCTGGTGCAAGTCCTGCAGTAGCTCAATCTCCTCTCGCGGCGCTGCATGCACTAGCAAAACGTCCACAATGGACGGATCCTCATCCGTTATCCACTGCGAGGATCCTGATCCTCCTCGCGGATCTGGACCAGGGGCGAGGCTGATGCGGGGTGACTTTGCTGGCGACAGCACATTGGTCTGTAGCCAAGCTCCAAGCTTGTTGACCGTTGCCAGCTGCGTGGCTTGAGAGATGTCGCCGCCAAAGACGACGATGCGGAAGCGTCCATCCGACGGCATCTGCAGCTGGAGCTCCCAAGGCCGAGCGTCTGACTGGGCCATGACCTTTTGCGATGCAAAGCGTGATCCTGGCTTGCAGTGCGTAGCAAGCTCGCTTGTGCTTGCGGCCAAGCTTTGAGATGTTGTCTCAGCTGCCTCAAGGTCTCCTCCAACATCACCGTTGTCTGCTTCCCTGCATACAAGGAGACTGGGCTGGTAGCGGATCCCGACGCCTGTTATAAACTGCGGTCTAAGTTAGCAAAGGAAGCAAAACTTGCAGCCAATCGCGGCCTGCATCTATTTCCCAATCTGAATAATACCACGTTCTTGTCTGAATCGAACCCGAGTGGAACCTCCCCTTCATCCCAATTTCCGGTGAAAAGCTGGACACCCATTCGCCACGACTCAATGCCAGGGAGATCCTAGCTATCCATCAGGTAAAGGAAGTACGCTTACCAATTGTGCTTCCCGGAACGCCTCTTGAAATTCACTCATGGATGATCCCTCGCCAGAGACATCCGTAGCAGGCCGTCCTGAGAAAAGCCTAGAGAACTTGTGATCAAACGCAATGAGCTGTCTGGCAATCTGCCGCCGTTCCAGCTCGTACGTATCGAGCACTTCTGGCCGTAACAGCTTCTTGCAGACGAGGCCAAGCTTCCACCCGAGATTGTACGTGTCTCCCATTGAGACGTTCATGCCTTGGCCGGCCTTGGGAGAGTGCGTGTGCACCGCATCTGGGCTGTGTATTAGCAAATTTTGATGACTCTGTAGCTACTGCACTTCACGCAAGAAGAGGGGCCCTGCTCACCTCCCGCAAGGAAAACGCGGTTGTGTTTGCTAAATCGATCGCCGACTCGCTGCCCGATTTGATATGCGGTCCACCTGCCGATGTTTCATTCAGTATGCAGCACTCCGTGTATCTCTCCAATAGGTTCTCCCGGCTGGTGTAATCCAACGCCACTCTGACGAGACTTACCAATCAATATAGTGGTAGTCAAGGGTGTAGGGACTCAGAATTTTTCTCGCGGTTTGCAAGATCAAGTCTGGAGTGATTTGTGACCTGTCGACTCGGTCTGTGCCTGTGGATATTTCTTTGAGCTGCGTGTACACTCTAACAAGTTTGTTTTCTCTCGGAATGATCATCATAGCCCCGAACTCGGCACTATGGATCATGCATCTGCTCCTAATGTCCGCTGCCATCGCCTGTTAGTCTTCGCTAACGGAGTGTCCATCGGTTTATAAGGAAGCTCTTACGAAAGTCTGTGATGGGGATGATGTCCAATACTCCCCTTTTGGCAGGCTATTAGCGTTGCTATTGCTGTAAGTCTTGAGTCAAAGAATCTCACCAGATAGCGTCGGTTGATTCGCCCTTCATCTCATATCCTTCACCCAGGGTCTTCCTTACCCATGAATGCGCTCCATCACATCCCACCACGTACTTGGCCCGCACCTTTTCCTCTCCAAATCCAACTGTGTTTGCAAGCAACCTCTCTGTATCATCCTCGGATAGATTGCTCCTGTACAGCCCGTCTTGCAAATTGCTCAGTCTTTGCGTCGGGGTAGCTTCCTCCTCAGTCAGGTGCCGCAGCGTAACTTCCACAGGGTAAGCGTCTTCGTCATCCACACAGCTCTCATCAATACGTAGTGCCGTCGGCATAACACTCCGCTCAATCTCAATCGCTGGGTGCTTCGGGGAGGCAGATGCTCGTATCGTGTCGATGAGGAAGCTTTCGACTCTGCCTTGTTGCAGCACAGATTCAGTGAATCGCGAAAGATTCGGCTGAGTGTTGGGGCCGCGATGGTGGCGGCGAATCTTGCCATCTTCGCCTGGGTTCCAGAAACTGACTTCTGTTATTCATGAGAGCATTTGCTCTTTTGTTAGTTCCCACATATCTCGTCTGCTGATGAATAACAAGAGCGGCGTATCTATCTCTCACCTAGCATATGATTTGCCTCCTGCCATACTTTCTGACCAATTCCGAAGCTGTCGAAAATCTCTAGGGTACGGCACTGAAAGCTGTGATTTTGTGCTGCATTAGAATCTTGATACATGCACATTCTACCCACATCGCCATTCTTGAATGAAAAATGAAAGAAAATTATTTACCCATCGGCTTGGCCAGAAACGATTTTCCCCGTTCGTTTGTCTACTACTCTCGTCTTGATGCCCAGCTTGGCCATCCAAAGGGAGAGCATGAGACCTGCAGGGCCGGCGCCGACGATGAGCACATCGACCTTGGATGCTGCGGCTGCTTCCATATTGGGTTTTGCGGAGTATTTCACTAGATGCCTTATTCAAATAAATAGTACTAAAGAAAGGAAAGCTAGGTTTCTTTCTAATGAATAATAACAATAAGCATTCTACGTCTGCATCTTGGCCCCTTCTATGGTCAATACTAGCGGTATATATAATGAATCTGGTATGCTGCGTTTACGAAGCCATGACAAAGTTTATCCTCCACACGGCTGCGTAAGTAATCATGGGTCATTTCTGACCAACGCCTCTCTAACACCACTAAACGACCCAGCGTTGAGACACAGACGCGAGTCGTCGCTCTCAGCAAGCTTTATTCAATTTCATTGGTCGGCATTCGGCTGCCCATCTCGTTCCCCCCCGCATCTGTATTTTTTTTTTTAGCTGACGAGATTCTTCACAATCATTCTCTTCCTAGTTCAGTCACCACCGGCGTTGCGACCTAGGTCTCTCCGCACTCTCCACACGCGCGAGCCGACTGGCCGCTTTTGGTTCCCCCGTAGCACTTCGACCCACGGGACCGCGGTATTCGAGCCGGCATTTTGATCCGAAGGTGTATCTGCCGCCGTTGCTGCCTCTTCATCGTCATCGCCGACATCGTTTTCTTCATCTTCGTCTTCGCTTGTGTCCTCGCTCGTTATTTCGAGGGGCTTGTCTGCATTGGCGTCTTCTTGCCTGGAGCGCCCGTACGAGTCCTCTGTGTATGCCCAGGTAGGCGCGTCGAATTTTCCGTGAACGAGCACGATTTGTCGGCCCTGCGATCTTATCTGCTCTATGCTCTGTGACGGGATGGGTGTAAGGATTTGGAGAGTTTTCGTAGCAGTGTCGATGGCTCGGATGAGGACGAGGCCGACGGTGCGAGAGAAGCGAGGGTCAAGCGTGATGTCGTTGGAGTTTGAGATGTATGGTAGCCCTTCGGTTGTCTGTGAAATGATGCTTTCTATGGCGGAATAGCCATCTTTGTCTGTATCATCCATTGGTGGCTGAGTTGTGTCGGCGATATTTCGGAATGCTTTGGGATCTTCAACATCAACCGCAGCAAGGATCATTCCATTGATAGCTTGCGAGAGCAGCTCAGGAGGAGACTGGTAGTCGTATAGTAAAATGCCAAAGACTCCTCGCTCGGGACCAGAGTACCCAACTTGCCACGGCGGAATAGACGACAGTGGCAGTGAATTCCAGCTTGATCGCAATCCGGAACTCGTGTTGCTCTGGTCTTGCAAGTGGAAATAGGACATGGCTTGCATGGCCCTTAGGTGAGCAGCGGTACGAGATGCGAACTCGGATGGTTGTGAGGGAAGCGTAGTAAATGTTCTCCTTGTCGCGCCGCGCAGAACTTCGACGACGTCCGCAGGGCCGTCTTCAGACATGTAGATCACTTCAGGTGGGTTGACCCGAGAGATGATTTCAACTAGCAGGTCCTGGCCAGTGCCCAGAATCCAGCCTGGAGTGTTAATGAGAAGATGGCAATTACGGAGTAGTCTTCGATAGCAGTCAAGAAGGTCTAGCACGCATTCCAGGTAGTGCTCTGGAGCCGCGGCTGGTGTCATGGACGCCAGAGCATGACATCTAATGACTTTGTAGGAGTCATCTTCAAGATTTGGATGAGTAAAAGCAGCGCTCAAATTGGGTCGGGTGACCTGAACGAGAGATAAAGTCCCGCAAGGCGCATACTCGGGCTGACCAGGATCTAAATCGAGAATGGCGACACCCGTTCGTGGAGTCGTCGTTGTTTCGCTCGTCAAGAGGCGGTTTGCAAGCATCTTGGAGAAGGTTGACTTTCCTGCAGATTTAGGACCACATACAAGCGTTGTGAAGGGGCCGCTCTTGGCTAATGACACGAGGTCGGCTAGCTTTTTGTTCCATGCTGGAGGAGATGAGAGCTCTTGGATAATGCACTTCTTAGGAGCATCATCAGAGCTGCATACCTGGGAATTGTTAGCCGTCTAGCTGAATAAAGAGATAGAGTCAAGTTTTAATCCTACAATCTGGAACGTCCGCCCTCTCCCTAGGGTTGTCTCTGTAGAGTCATCTTTTGATTCGCTCCATATGCCTCTAAAAAGAGGAGATAAACGGCTTAGGCGCCGTAGATTGTCGGCATTTGGATCGTTGTGAAGCTCCAGACTAGCCCTTTCCGAAGTTCTGATAACAGGAGTTGCGTGACAATGAGGTACATGAATCCAGTGTATCGGATCCGATGGCCGAAGAGTGGCTCCGAAGACAGTCACTTCGCCAGCTACGACCTTGATCCCAAAGCTACCAACGACAATAAATCTCTACACCCAAATTCATTAGCCACTGCTGGGATTTGAATCCATATGGATGCTAGCATACCTCGCTGTCTCTGAGCTTTAACACGACAATGCCCTGCGATGTTGAACGGCAGTTACTTTTACTCGGCAAGAAGGACGAGTATGTGACTCGAGAAACTGTGGGAGTTGTTTCTTGTGTAGAAGAGTCGCTTTTGTTGTTGGAACTCTTTCGTCAGCTCATGGACATGTCATTATACGACCAAGTTGACTTACCCGATCTTACTACCTTGGGCCGTGGCTCTTGTTTCACCACGAGTGAGAGCCCCCCTTGGCCCGTTTCTCCTGGGGGATTTGGAAGGCTCATTCTGGCGTTTCAATTTCTGTAAGACATTGAAGGAGTTCGTCCTGGCCGATGCTGACTCTTCAGGCTCGGGAGATGAGCTGGGCTCTTTGACGGGTGTGTTTGCGCCTAAGCGCCGGCGAGCTGCGAGTGCGCTTATTGCGCTTATTGCCGCTATGAATTGAGTTTAATATATGGGAATGCTAAAAAATGACTTATACAAAGTCTCTCATGGCGATATCTGGTGAACTTACATGGAGGAGCAGCTTGGGTATCCAGTTTACGACGCTTGGTGGAGGACATGTCTAGGCGACCTCCAGACAGGGACGATTGGAAATGGATTGAAGATAGGAGAGATGCAGCGATTAGATGAGGGTAAATGTATACGTAATAGCACGCCGATTTCCCGTTTGGAACATGTATATATATGAGATTAATATGGCGAGTAGTATGCTAAAGTCTAGATTCTAGTGTAAGCCATGCATCCTTGCGATAGGCATTCAGCGCTCGTCCAAACAATCGAAAATGGTCTTATCGATAAGATCGCCACACCAAAAGTTTTCCGAGCTCCAAACACGTCCCGCCATCAGCGTGCGCTTTAGAACGAACTTTCCCCAATACGGGCGCGTCAAGGTGGGGCTTTGCATGAGCATCTCAAAATTTATCTGAGCCTCTCCAAAAAAAAGTTCAGCAAACCTTCGCATCTCCATTGAGCATCCAGCTAGACGCATTGCACCACACCAATCAGCCCAAATGGCGCCCAAAGAGCCATTTAAGATACACTCGCTGGCCAAGCACGTTGAGGATACCAAAAAGGGCCTCAGTGCCTCAGCACAGTACAACAGACGGCCGGGTTCCAAGGCGTCTGCGGCAGCTGTGAAGAAAGAGTCTGGTGTTGTCGATGCCAATATTTTCGGGAACAACGACGATAGTGACGAGTCTAGCGATAGCAGCGACAGCGGCAGCGATGAAGAGAGCAGTGCGGACTTTCTGAAGAAGCTCAACGCTAATGGCGCAAAGCCTTCTACAACTCCCAAACGTCGCAGCAGGGACGAGGAGATCGCCGATAGCGACGTCGAGCGCAACGCTTCTGCCAAACCTATCGCTGCCACCAAGAAGGAGAAGCTCGTGAAGAAGGAGGCGTCTTCATCCGAATCCTCAAGCGACTCGTCCAGCGACTCGTCCAGCGACTCATCCAGCGAATCAGAGTCAGAGCAAAGTGAGCCGAAAGCGAAAACAAACGGAGCTAGCGCAAGACAAGCTGCGGCTGCTCAGGAATCGTCCAGCAGCAGCTCTGAAGATGAGAGTTCAGACGAAGAGGAGTCTAGTGATGAGAAAGAGACCGCCAAGGCTGTAACAAAGAAGCCCGTCACACCTGCCGCTACAAACGGTACCAAGGCCACCGCCAAAGAGGACGACTCGAGCAGTTCTAGCGAGGAAGAGACTAGCGAAGAGGAATCAAGCGACGAGGAGACAGAATCTACAAAGCCTGAATCTACAAAGAAAGCAACAGAAGACTCATCTTCTGAATCTGAGACATCCGAAGAGGAGGAGGACGATGATCAAGTTGACGAGTCTATGCACCTTTCTGATCGTGAAGTGGGCAAGGAAGTTGCGGTTCCGAAGTTCATTGCCCCTGATTTTACGCTTCGCAAGGGAGACGACGGAGCCAACGGACAGGATGTGGCTCGAATCTGCAACGAGGCAAACTTGCAGGGCAAGCAAGTCTGGTACTTTACGGTTCCTTCCAACGTTCCCATCTCTGTTATCCAGAATCTGGAAATTCCTATGGACCGATCGCAGCTCGGTGATCGTGTCTTTTCTCATGAAGGCCAAGACTATGGCGTCTCCTTTGACACAATAGCGCCCAAGAGCTCAATCCAGATCTTGATTCCTTCTGCCAGTGATTCCAAATACCAGCCTGGTTAGTTGTTCCCCTTGGTTGCCTACGATTTACCCATCAGCTACTAACTAATATCCTCAGCCCGCCAACAAATCGATCAGACCATGCACATGAAGAGAATCACCAGCCTTGGAGGTGCCGCCGCATCGATCGCAGGCCCTGCACCTCGTCGTGCGGCTCGACCGCAACCAAAGGGTCTCAGAGCTAGGTACCAACCCTTTGGTGTTAATACTCCAATGGGCAACATCGGGGCAGATGCACCTGAAGATGAAGATGTTGAGATGGGAGAGGCGCCCGAGACAATATCAACCCCTAAATCTGCCAAGAAGGATAAAAAGAGCAAGAAAGAGGATGCCAAGCAGTCAAAGAGCAAGGACAAGAAGAAGGGCGTCGATGATACCATCACAATCGACACTCCGGATGCAAAATCTTCCAAAACCGACCGTAAAGGCAAGAGAAAGCACACTATTTCGGAAGATGATGCCTTCGCCGCCGCAGAGCAACTCAGAAAGGAGAGTGATTCTGTAGAGACCAAGTCCAAGAAACAGAAGGTTACTCGGGCTACTAGTCCTGATCTCGGATCAGAGCTGCCTTCAACTAGCAAGAAGCAGACACCCATTGCACCACCAGCCATTCCCTCATCAGCATACTCATTTTCTACCCTTTCATCATCAGTTCCCGTTATTGCTACTCCGTCAAAGGCGGTAGCGGCTACTCCAAGCACAGCAAAGAAGTCGTCCAAGAAGACGAAGCCTGAGACTCCCATCCCCACGCCGCGTCAGACAGCTGTTCCACTCCCCAACATCCCACTGACTTCCCGACCCAAGGAATCACCAGTCCCTCTCCCGCCGTCTTCTGCATTCCTTGCTACCACGCCTCTGCAGTCAAAAAGCAAAAAGAGCAAGAAGATCAAAGAAGAGGTGAACGCCACCGGGTCCTCGCAGCAGAGCCCTCCGCCAAGTGCTCAAGGCGGAGATAAGAAAAGACCTGCGATCAAAACCAGCAAGTTGGGTTAGAGCCCCAAACGTCCGTACAAGTGGGTTTGAGACGCAGCTGGCTATGGTCTACGCCTCAAGAGGATGTAAAGCTAGGGTAGCCATGTTCACGGTGGTAACCAGCATGGATGGAAACAATGGATTTTTACTTTCCACAAGAGCTGTGGAGTTCATGAGGCTTTATTGCTCGCAGTCGATTTTACTTGCTCTGGATTGCTTGTTGACACAGGGCTTTTGACACGATTAGGAGACATTGGCGTTTAGGAGGAAGTAGCTTGCTTTGCTATCAAAAAAAAGGAGAGAAGAGGATTGTGCTTTTGGAGGCAAGAAATGAGGTTTAGCTTTCGGGAAGAAAAGCAACCGATTGACTGATGTGTAGAAGGCAACGCGTTGTATTATTTTATGTACATCTCACATTTTTCAGGCATTGTGCCAATGCGGTGGATTATTCATTGGAACGACTAAGTTCTCAAAGATGATAGTCTGAATGGACATGCGTAGCATAAGGATTCGTCTCACGTACGTATCAATCTAATTCAATGGAATCAAACAAAACACACTAGCCCCAGTCAAATTGTGCATGGAGTAACACGGCTCGTTATGTAGAATACGTGGACAAGTTCTATGTTACGCAAACATATACTGTACCTCGTAGTACTGGGTGATATGCAGAGGCCGGAGCAATTCATCCTGCGTTTATCACTACCGGGTACTATTTTCACCACCGCTTTTTTGTACGTGATATGTCAGGAGTGAGCATACAGCACCGAGCACTGCCTCGATTCACCCCGGCTCGCCAAAGATCCTGGTCAGTCTGGCTCTCTCGACCTGGAGGTTGGGAGCTGAGATTGACAAGATCGGTGAATCGATTCGCGGAGTGGATACAAACACGGACTTAACACGTGCTAACCTCACGATCGGTATACCCATCGGTGAGAGGAGAGAAAAAAGTGGGAGAAGTTCAAGAGAGGCGGTGATGTGTTTGGCGGCGGGAAGGGGGAAGTACGTGCATGCATGCATACCTGGGTACGCTCCGTATATGCGAGGTACGGAGCAGCTATTAGGGGAGGCTTACGGAGTGATTATGGATATCTAGGACCTATCATTATGACCACAGCCAGGTACAGTACTACTGCTACTGCCTACGCGCCTCATGCAAATGAGGCTGTCGTACAAGAAAAGCTAGAAGCATGCATACGTGGACGGAGGATACTGGAGCCTCGGCCCGACAATGCAGGGGCAAAACGGGAGGCAGCAGGGCAGAAAGGAAGATTGATTGATTGATTCGTCGACTGTGTGGCCGATTTTTACTTTGTAGATCACCTTACCTAGTTACTGCGAAGTAGTATTCCGTATACGGAGTAGAGGACGTATGCATGTACGCGTTGGGTGGCTGGTTGATCCTTTTTGGGCTGTGCTGGCGGCTTTTCGCTGGGCTGATTTTTTGCATTGCGGCTTTACGCGTACTATCGTGAGACTCTTAACGTCGTACCTGTACTTGCTTGAGATTGAAGTGCGGGATGAAACGAGGAGAGAAAAATGTCCTCGTCATCAAGACGGAGCGTTTGCGTGGCTCATTTCGTGGTGGTGAGACAAGAGAGGTGACTTGGTAGTAATTTAAGCTATGCTCGTGGGGGTGTGTGATACGACATTGGATTGAAGCTTTGCCACATGGAGAGTCTAGTAATTTACGGCGCGTAGTATCAGAGAGTACTTCGTAGTTTTCAGTAATAAAACCAATTTACTACTCCGTACTTCGTACCTTGTGTATTAATTACCCCGTGGTATTTCGTTGTAGCGTAGCATCATCGGGACGGGACAATATTAGCTTGACTAAGCGCTCATTTTACGCGCACTTTGAGCTGCTAAGAGAATACGGGGATTCGGAGGCCATCAGCATCAGCATTTAGGGTCTCCATGAAACCAGGCTCAGAAAAGGGAATTATCAAGCGCTGGGCTCCATATAAGCATCGCACAACAGCAAGGTAAGGGGGACCGGGTTTTGAAAGCAAGGATCATTGGCGCGGAGATGGGGTTTAGATCGCCGCGCTGGTTTTGTTGGTATCTTTTATTGCCCTTGCCAAGAAATTTAAGGAAAATCGAGGGTTTGCCGCACACGGCAGAAAGGGGCGGGATCCTTTCATTAGAAGACTGGTTAGTGCTAACAAAGTGTAAAAAGTAAGCATAGAGGCCAGGGGGTGCGGAAGCATGGATCGTGAGTGTGATGCTTGTGGCGATACTCCTTGCATGAGACGAACAAGGCGAATATCTAATAACAGCTGGGGAAAGAAAAACAAAATTGCCTTTTTTGTTTCGAAAAGAAAATGATCGGCTATGGGTTGGCATCGGCCGATTGAACTACTGTGAACTTGAATCTTTACCGAACGAGCAGAAAGATTTTTTTTCTTTTTTGGGGCGAAGCGAAGCATCGTCTCCATCGGAGACTTTAGACGGGGTCCGCTTCGCTTTTTTTTTTTTTCCTCTTCTCTTCACTAAAAAGCTCTTAGCCTATCGGATTAAGCGGACCTTGTCTTTTGAGCTTTTGGCGAGTGGTGTGATCAATTTATGCAGACATGGGATGAGGGTGCCAAGTCTAATAATAATAAAAATGGTACAATTTCTCTGCGTAATTCATCAAAAAAGAGACTGGTCAAAGGTGCATAGCGCTCACGATACTTGAGACTCTGAGATAAAAATGGTGTTGCGCGACCAAGCTAAGCGATAGCTCGAATAAGGTATACATGACTAGTAGCAGCAAAATAGGTACGCAATTGGGAAGGCTGGGAGGTTCTAATCAAATAGGCCAGAAATGAGGCGCAGTAAAGTTCACAGCAGCTTCGACGGTGTTGGCTTTGGTTTGGTTGGCTGAGTCGCAACAGAGGCCCGATCCTGCTAAGCTGAGCTGACGTGATCTAGGCCCGGCTTTGCAGTGTCGTCACTGTCTTTTTTGGGCTGCGCGAGGGATCGAAAATGGGATTAAAATAGGCGCTGTTTCATGGGCCTTTGATGAGTTGCGGAGCAGAACAAGGGGATGCGCTCGCTAAGGAACCTTGAGAGTTGTCATGTAGGTTGTCAAAAAGCAAAAGAAATAAGAGAAGGGTAAGAATCGCCAAACGAGAACGAGAATGCTGGAATTTTGCCTTGTTCTTCTCGATTGCTCCAACATCAAATCGCATCAAGTCAATGCATGTGCCCGACGACGTAGAGAGCCCGTAGGAGCCACAGGGCGCTAAAAGAGGAAGAGGAAGAGAAAGAGAAAATCCGCCTGACTCCGCGGAATCTGATTCGTCGTCTAGTGCGCCCCATGGGCCTAGCGAAGAACAAGATTAAGAAGGAAAAAGAATGAAGCTTATGCTTTGGAATTCTAACGGACTGCTCAATGTCGTCATACCTCTTTCGCTCAGCCCGCGCGCGCAGTAGCCGCGGTTAGCAGCTCGTAGCAAGCTTCAACATCCTCACCCATTGCCTTTCGGGTTTGGCACCGGCGCAAGAGACACAGCAGCAGGTCGAACTGCTTTGAGTCTAGGGCGCAGATGTTGAGAGCTGCATGCCGCCCGAGATTCCCGCGTCCAG
Organism: Trichoderma polysporum; assembly: GCA_030278935.1. Classification (NCBI taxonomy): domain Eukaryota; kingdom Fungi; phylum Ascomycota; class Sordariomycetes; order Hypocreales; family Hypocreaceae; genus Trichoderma; species Trichoderma polysporum. The sequence continues at coordinate 7,048 of JARFTM010000294.1, read as the reverse complement.
CAGGGGTCGTGAGAGAGAAGTGGTGGGCATGGCGTGGCATGTTCGCCTTTACCACTGCTATTAGTAGTACTACTAGTGCTCCGTATGTTCCATGGACATGTGCTTTTGGGCCGGTGACCTCTCTTGGGGGAAAGCTGTGCGGCAATTCATCTTCCCTAGGATCTGTGCATTGTTCCGGCGGTCCCAGCTTCAGCGAGTCAAGTGCCCTTAATACACGTATCTCTTCGCATCGAGCGGAGCAAGGGACCACGCGACCATTCTTCTCCTGGGTTGCAGCCTCTCCGCCGGAGATAGCAGAGGCGCATTGGGCAGATAAGGCAGTTGCCGTTTTGAAGAGGTACAGTATACGAAGTACGGAGTAGGGATTGCGTTTTTTTGTGTTCTATAATTACACACATGCGTGATACATGCGCCGTGCTAGGTTGATTTATGCTCCCGTCTTTTAGACCGCAGCTTATAGGGAAAAGGCATAAAAAGTAGCTTGAAATGAAACACGTACCGTACTGTACCCAGTCTCAATCACCAGGCTTACGAGTACCCTATTGACCAGTGCAAAAAAAAAATTAAAAATTTTTAGTCCGAGGTAGCAAGCGGTACTATATTTGTCTGAGACGAGTTGTTGAGTGAGATGGGGAACAGAGTCGAGACCGCCTAGTGCGGCCGAGGCTTTGGAGCTGTTTCTCACCTCGACTTTATGTTGTAATCCTCGTCAAGTAGCAAATACTGCGTTTGGCAGTCGGCAATGTCGCCTACAGTACGGAGTAAGAAGTGCAGTAGCAGCGGCATGCTTTTGTCATCCGGGTCTTCCTGGGACCTGCTTTGCTCCACCGTTATCAAGCAGTTCATTCATGCTTGCATGACCACTCGTGCGTTCGTCTTTTTAGCCGTGTGCCCAAGACGCAGTGACTGGTGTGATGATGGAGAGCGAGGATGAGGATGCAGTGACGCTGTGCCGAAACCCGGCATATCCAACTCCACAGCACACTCCGAAAAGACGATTCACCGAGCCATGGAGGATAAAGAGGCAGTCAACGTTGGTCACTTGAGATGGTTTGAAGTGGTACTGTAGAGAAAGATGGAGCTCGTCACCACTTTCATCATCTGGCGGTGGGTTGATAGCATCTACGAAGTACTCGTCCGCTCATCTGCCTCTCTCTTACGTGGCCTGTGTTGCGCACAAGTGTACTATGTATGGCCTTGTAACTCCGCTAGGCTGCCGGAGAGCCGTTGTTGAGGGGGGTCTAAAGAGTTTTTGGCCCCGTTTGAAACGGCCTGGTCGTTTTTTTTTTTTCAAGCGCCTGCCTGGAGCTCTGCTACTCTACTGTACTAGTAAATGCAGACAGGGGTGATGTGAACGCAAAGCCAATCCATCGATCCTTATTTCGCGGGCTTGGTACAAGTGCTACCACGAGTAAGCGCCAGGACGTGTCTGAGCCAAGAGCCAAAGTACTGTACTTGTTCCACCTTGTCTTGCACGAGCAAGGAAGCATACCGCTGCAGTAGAGGTACTTGCTACCAGGTAGTACTGCTATGATTAAAAAGTATTACGATGGGCAGGCTAGTGGCATCGCACGACACTAACGTTTTAACTCTCAATTTTGCATCGTCGTCTAGTCGCATGCTTTGGCGTTCCCTGGCCTCTTCCGGACGGCCCACGGACTACGGCGCACCTGGGATGACCGCTCTGCCGAGGCGGCTCTCTCATCACACGGAGAGAAGCAAAAAAGAGACGGAGGAGAAAAATATGTGGCTGTCGCGCGCTAGCTGAGTGGCCTCTTCTTGGCGCTTTAGCTGGATTCGAAGTCTTGGGCGCTGTTTGTCTGCATCTCATCGGCAGCTCTGGCAAATCGCAGCCTCTTTTCATCGTTCATTGGCTTCCATCGCGTGACCACGCCTTGGTTTTACTCGTTCGTTTTTTCCATCAAACCCCTGTTTGCAGCTTCTTGGTTTCTTCCTCTTTGGGGCTCGGCTCTTCTCTCATTGCAACGGCGTCGTCGTCATGTTGCAGCCGGCATGTGTGCCCTGCTAACTTGTAAGTTGTGTCTCTTTTTTCTTCCAAGTACTCCGTGCAAGTACTGTAGTCTTTCGAATTTCCCTCAATACCAAGCAGGGCTCGCTTGAGCTGAAGATCGGGGGACCCTGCACCGAAACGTCCGTTTTTTTTCTTTGATGCCGCAATGGATAATCCACAGCTCACTTGGGACGCTTAATTAATTGATTCGGCATTTACTAACCTCCGGTGGCCCGACCGGGAACATTACAGTATCATCGACCAGCGTGATCCACCCCGGGATCTATCTGGTAAGAGACTGGAGGCTTTGTACGGTATCTGTCACGATGCTCGCAATCCAACTAAGTAAGTGCTTAGGGAAGAAATAGCTGCACTACTAGCTGCGCTTTATCGAATGATTCCATGACCGCATTTTTTTTTTGTCTTTGTTTGATTTGTTTTATTTTTAAACTGAAAGAGACTTTTGCGCTGGAACGATTGGTTTGTCCGCATCTGCCAAGTTGGCCCGATTCCTCAAAGAGATCAAAGACTTTTAGCGCTAGCCCTTAGCATCAAGTCTCGATTGATGTGGAGGGTTTTTATACTACCAGAGTCGGTGTACGGGTATGGGTACCTACCTGTCTTCCATGGACAAGTATACAGAGTTAGAGCAGAGTAAGGTAGAGCAGAGTAGAGTTTATAGGGGAAAGATACGAAAGTACGCGTATCCAAGTCTTGCGAGAATTGCCATGTGGCCCATGTCCAGCAGAGCTCGTAAAAAGACGCTGCATCGAGAAAAGGTGAAATAATCGCGGAAGCAACACCGCTCCGTCGTCGCCGAGCATAATTTCTTTGTCCTCCACGTTTTGTCCGAGAGCTGCACGCATTAATTGTGCGCATCTCCATGCCTCCATCCCGGCATTCTCGGCGCGCAACGCCCAAGTCTGCATCCCCACCAGAGCCAGCCGCAGCCACTCATCGACCCTGTGCAATTTCACCATCAGGCGCCCAGGGCCAAGCCTGCCAAGAGCTCCAGGGATTGGTAGCGAGCGACCTTGTGCTGTGCGAAGTGTGAAGTGTGAAGTATGAAGTGGCTGGCCAATGGAGCACTTCTTCACGCTACGGGGCGCTGCGTACAGGTACCTGCACAGCACGAAGCATGCGCGGTGCCAGCGCTGCCGCAGGTGCAAGTCGGTACGGGCGCTAGCGCAGAGAGCGAGTACTGCTACCTGTGTCCTGGTACTGGCCGTGGAGGTACCGATACTCGTGGCCCGCAGCTTCCGGGGCCATGTCCCCCAAATTAGCCCAGGCCTGTCTATGTAGGTACAGTAGTAGTTCACAGCGCCTGAGCCCGACGCCATTCGCGCGCGCTGTCCCGCTCGCTGTTTGCTCGCCGCACAGCGAAAAGCCCCGGGTGCCCGCTGAAGCGCGCTAAGAGAGAACGACGTTAGACTGAGGAAAGGAAAAAAAAAAAAAAAAAAAAAAAAAAAAAGAACAGCGAGCAACGCCCACTACGGAGTACATGTACCGCTACCCGCAGTACCTCGTGCAGATTGCTCCTCCGCCATGTACCAGCAACTCCGTGCCTTAGTCCGTGTCCGAGTACAAGGTTCTTGCCGGGCTCCAGCGCCACACACACTCCCATCCGCACCTTCGGAGGTACCCAGAGCCAGCTGCTCGTACCGCCCTCCTGCACCTTGTCATCATTCCCTGTCTTACCTCACCACTGCTGCCACTTACGACCAGACCCTCCAAGCCTCTGCCTTTGCTGGACCTTTACATACTAGACTTGTCCCCTCCTCCTCCGCTTGGCTTCATTCTTCTCCTTTGTCCTGCTCTCCTATCCAAACCGACCTCTTCGCTCTTCACTCTCCTCGCCTTCCCCTTTGGCGCTCCTGGCCTTCCGCCCGCAGTCCCTTGGAAGAAATCATCCAACGCAGGCTTTGCTCGCTACGCTCCAGAAGCCCTGCAGCGCCTACGACTCCTGTCAATCGGCTTGTGGAACCTCCCCCGTCGCCGACGATTTTGACCAGCTTTGCACGTGCTCGCTCGTTGATTTTCTCTTTCGACACGCTCCGGCTGCGCTGAATTTCCTGGTTCTTGGGATTGTCCTTGGGTTATTATGAGGTAGTGTTTGGGGCAATCAGCTGTATTCATACTTTGCCGGACTCGAGCCGACGAGGATCGCTGCCGACTCCTTTTTTTCTCCACCGTTGCTTTTTTTGCTACAAAGAATCGCGACAATCCTCCGCCTTTCTACGACAGCGCGGCCTCAAATTTGTTTTTGAACATCTTTTTTTTTTGGGCTACTTAAGCAAGAAAAAATGATGGATCTTGGATCGAAAAAGCCCAAGTTGCCGGCGCTCCTGACGGAGCACGTCAACTTGGCGTTTCTCAACCGTCTTCCCGCCCGCTACGTTCGCCGGCGCCCCCGAGCAAAGTCCAACACGACGCATCGCGGCGAGGACATCACGAGCCTGCAAGTCTCGTTCAATTTCTGGGACGGCCTGCGAGATTTGCAGAAGCACCAATGGCGTCTTCTCGACCTCCAATACGTCCTGCTTATTGGCCTGACACTCTTTTCGCTTTGGATCGCTCCCCCGGCTCCAGCGCTGAAACTGTTTGGCCTCATTGGCGCCACATGGATTCTCTTCATGCCTGCCACTCGCCAATTCTTCCTCCCGTCGCTGCCGATCTGGGTTTGGCTCGTTTACTTTTTCTGTAGTCGGTGAGTTTTGACCACTGTCAGTGAAACCGATGAATCTGGTTGCTAATAACGTCTTTTCTCCTAGATTTATTCCTACCGAGTATCGTCCTCATATCTGGGTCCGAATCTTGCCCGCTCTAGAAAACGTTCTCTATGGCGCGAACCTTTCCAACATTCTCTCGGCTCACAAGCATCCTATTCTCGACATTTTGGCTTGGCTTCCATACGGCATCATGCACTTTGGAGCGCCTGCTGTGTGCTCTTTAATCATCTTCATCTTCTCTGCTCCCGGTACCGCCCCCGTCTTTGCCCGTGCCTTTGGCTGGATGAGCATCCTCGGTGTCACCATTCAGCTCATCTTCCCTTGCACGCCGCCATGGTATGAGAATGAACATGGACTTGTTCCCGCCGCTTACGGCATGCCCGGATCTCCTGCTGGATTGGCTCGTGTCGACGCGATTTTTGGCATTGACCTATACACCACCAATTTCACTAATGCCCCGCTGCCCTTTGGTGCTTTCCCCTCTCTCCACGCTGCGAATGCTGTTCTTGAGGCCTTGTTCATGAGCCACTGCTTCCCCCAGTTCAAGTTTTTCTTTGCGGCATACGCTGGTTGGATTTGGTGGGCAACCATGTATCTGAGCCACCACTACGCCATCGATCTGGTCAGTGGTGGTCTTATCGCTACTGCGTTTTTCTACTCTTCTCGCGCGAGATGGCTGCCCCAGCGCCAGGCGGATAAGTTGACACGATGGGAGTACGAGTACGTTGAGGTTGGTGACCGCCACAAGGTAGCAGACGAAGAAACGGGCCGATACTTCAGCCTGGGCTTCATCGATCACCAACGCTCCAACTCCAGCGACGGATGGACCGTTGCCAGCGGCTCCAGCTGCAGCTCTAGCAGTGGCACCCTCAGCCCCACTGCTTCAGAAGCCTCGACACCCGGTATGCTGGTCATGGACCTGACCAGCGACGGGCAGGCTTGGGATGGGCATATCCCACCAAGGGACGTTGATTTAAGCGAAGTTGTTATATCTCGGTAACAGCATCTCGAAATCCGACATCGCCAGACATCACTTTTGCTCGACGATATAATTTTTTCCTACTTCCATCTCTTATATCACTCGACTCAGCACCTTCTTACGATGAGGTGACTGAGCGTTACGAACCCGCTTATGATTCGATTCAAAATTCGTAATTAATATCTGGCAGAAGCCTTTTTTTTTTTCTAAACATCTTTGGCATTCATCGGCACAGCGAAATGGCGCAATGTGGTGATTTTTTTTTTCTGGTGGAGGGGGATCAAATCTGGTTCCGTATGGCCACACCGGATACCGAATATTTAATACTGGGAGGATGGGGAGTCTGGATCGGGGAATCATGGGAAAGAAAAGGATAATATTTTTTCCATTCGAACCTGTCAAAAATGATTCGACTGCATATATTCGACACAGGAGGGGTACTACTTTCAAATGATAGAGTACGTAATGTATACATACCAAGGGGATAATCCGTGCATGGAAGATGGGTAGGATGAGTCCATGCACTGAACGCTCGCTAAGTGAGCCATGAGATGGGCACTGACGAAGAATGAGTTGAGAGAGACGCTTGGAGGCATCCGTATCAAGATGATGGATAGGGCTTTCAGAGAAGGGAGGGTGAGGGCGGTCTTGGGAGAGTTAACTAGGCCAATGGCGCAAATATCAAAGATGCCGCTCGCTCAACCTTTTGAACAATCAAAGGTACAAATGAACAAATGAACAAACCAAAAAAACTTGATGAAAGCCAATCTTATAGCTCTCCATGATGTATAGTGAATGAAATGAAATGTGTCTTGTCTCAACTAATTGACTCCCAAGTTGTGATGCGATGTCCTTAGTATTACATAAATCATTCTATCTGGAAAGGACTTTTTTGATTACGCAAACCCCCTTGAGTCTGTTTTAAATAATCATATGTTTTTTTTTCATTCGTTACTTAAAATTATGACGCTCGTTTCACTTGCTATATAGCCCATATATCTCTTATAATGTCTCCCTCCTTCTCTCATGACCATCTGGAGTTTCTACCACTTTCATTCCAGGCACAGGCGTTAGATAAATAAATAAAAAAGTCCTCCACTGTTTCCCGTGGCTTTAACAGATAACAATGAATACTCATATAAAAAAGAGAGCCAAGGAAATATAATGAGAGAGAGAAAAGGGTAAAAATGTTGAAAACTCAATTTTTTTTGCAAGTATATGACGGGCGGTGGGAATTCCAAACGGCGACGTTATATCAATCAATCAATCACTCCATTCTCTCGTAGTTGAAAAAAAAAAAAAAAAAAAAAAAAAAAAAAATAAAAAAAA
>JARFTM010000293.1:0-29791 GCA_030278935.1 Trichoderma polysporum | reverse complement strand
CTTAATAGCGCATTTACTTGTATCCTGCCCCCCACCCCCCCCCCCAACCCCCAACTTGGGATGCCTAGCTTCTATTTAGCTGTTAGCTAGCCAATGTTAGTAAGAAATGAGATGGCGTTTTATGACATTCAGCTGAGGGCAATCGAAAGTCTTCTAGGGAGTGGCTATCCAGCAACCCAAGTTGACTATCCAGCATCGATAAATGTATATTATATAAGATATACGAGCAGTAAGTAGCTAAAAACAACAGCAGCTAGCAGTAAATAGCAGCAAGTAGGAGATAGTAGGAGAAGATAGCAGATATTAAAAGAAGATAGCAATAAGTAGCAGGATAAGACGGCAAGAGGTATCAGGAATTAAAAGAAAGTATCAGTGATAGCTAGAAATATCACGGGTGCTGGATAGCCACTCCCTTCTTCTACTGTCTGGGCGCATACTGTATGTACTGTTCGACAGAATATGCTGCCGGTGAAAGCAAGTATACTATAATTTAAGACCAAGCTTATTTCTACGAAGATAATTTTAAATTCGTGTACACATATAGAAGGGCTATTCACTTTTTTTTATTTATTTACTAATTGGGCCAAATCTAATTATGATCTCTCGAGGCGATGAAGAGTACTATACATAATTGATCTTCTATAATGTCTATACCGTAGGCCAACAACTTAGTAGCATATTCCCAATCAGTAAACACATCGTCTCCATGTTAATTTTAAAATATCGATATCGGTGTCAACGAGACAGCTCTCTTTCCCTCAAGCGGCCATTTCAAACTCCTTAACTTCCCGAGATCGGCGAACCTGCTGCTTTAGTTTTCTTAGAGTTGATCGCTTCCGCCTCGCGCCTTGGCCGCGATCTTCATTAGGTCGAACATCACGCAACGTCTCCAGCACCATCAAATCTGCGAGAAATCGACGCAGCCGCAAGCCAGTCCTATTGCGTACAAAGGTATCTACCTCTTCATCGCAAGCCGCCGAGGCTGCAATGTGCAAACCCCGGAGAACGTCTCGGTCAATAACATCCGTATCGTCTTCACAGTCATCCTCTGAGGTAGGAAAACTCTCTCGAATTGATGAAGTTCTTGTGGGAATATTAGGCGGCGCATTGGCTTGAGCGGGGACGCTGCGACTGCTCCTGCAGCATACTCCAATATGGTCGGGGTCAAAACTTGGACGAGGCCGATCCGACTTTATCTCTGTTTTGTATCGACTCCCTCCTGACAACCCTCTATTTAATTTCTGAGCTGGGAGACTCTGGTATTGTCTTTGGTAGGAACTCTGCCCCCTTTGCGGATCTAATTGATGAGTAGGCGGATTTTGAGTTGTGTGTGCTCTGTTGGCACGAGGGCGCAAGCAGCCGTGCTCCCTAGAGTTTGGTTCGCCATCATAATGCCCACAATGGCAGGCTTCGGCGTAAGTATTGTCTCTAGATAATTCCGTTGGGGGGAGCCGGAAGCCAGTCGATTTTGCCGGCTGCCCTGACTGAGAGCTAAATTCATATGCTTTTCTTTCACTATCTCTAGCTCCAATACTTTTGTGACGTGGACTGCGCGGGCTTGAATCGGCTCTTGGACGAGCACTATTCTCTCGGCCATTTCGCTGAGGAAGTATGAGTGGTGTGGGTTTCGGAGGGGGCTTTGGAGGAGGCGTTGGAGGGGTGTCCCTGGGCATCCTCGAAACGGGGTTTCCAGATATCTGTCGGAAGTGAGCCTATTCTCCATCCGCAACAGACTCTTCGTCCTTGGGGAAACAAGAAAACCAATGCCGTTTTGATTTTCTCTTCTCCTTGGCGGGCCGCCGCTTCTGTTTTCGGACGGGCGCCTCATCAATCAGTGCATATCTCCATTCATCCATGTTTTGTGACGCTGCAAATGATATTTCGCTCATTGAGCTCTGGCTGGAGTCTTTTTCATCAAGACCATCAAATCTCGGCACCTTTGACCGTTTGCCACGGGAGTGATTTTTGTGTCTTTGAGATGATTTGGATGAAATCAGCCTTGCGATGTAGGCAGGGAAGTTACGCTTCTGATCCTTTGATGTTACAGCTAATCCTGCTGCTTTGAACTCTGGACGAAAGGGCAGTAACGGAGAAACCGTATGTAACGATATACTGGACCTTGTAGGTGTTGTTGGCGAGTGTCTGTGTTGTCTTGGAGCTCTAGCCCCTTCTGGTTGCCCCCGTCGTCTTCCTGTGGATCTTTCCGGTGAATTTGACTTCTTGGGTGCACGTAAACGATTCTTGTGTCGGTTTGAGGATGCTTCTGCTTCTTTAGATGCTCGGGAAGCTCTTTTGTCTTGATTATTCTTTGATATTGCCGTAAATAGTCTCAGCTGCTGGCATACACTTCGTGATATGGCTTCCACGAGAGCAGAGTCGATAGAAGTGTGTTTAGAGGCGCTCGCAAAATCAGCCGCACCATCGAGAAGCCAATTATGCGGAGAACGTGGGCTTCTATGCATGCATATATGAGACCTCTGCCGAGTTTGAGGAGACGAAAAGCTAGTCTTCGGAAAGCATGCCGATGTCTCAGGCTTTGGCAATGCTGTAATGTGGCTTCGTGATGGATTCGCAGGTGTAGTTGAAGGATTGCGGGCATAACCAGGCTGATGGAAAGGATCTTTTAACGGGGGAGGTACTGGAAAGGAATCCAAGTCGACTGATAGCTCAGACGGCTCCCAAGAATGGTCAAAAGAGGATCCTGCATCAGAAGACCTCATACTAGAGTCATGGAAGGGGGCTCTTTCGTCATAGGCAGCGTGATTGTCGGTCTGGATACAATGGGAAGAATTCCGAGGCGTTTCTTGCGCCTCATGAGAGCGTCCATCCACATAATGCTGCTCAGGAGCTTGCCTAGTATCGCTGCTGTACACTGAGCCAGGAGACACTGGAGGAGGGAAGGATTTTCGAGTTGGAGTGCGCACTCGACCTGGGCGCTTAGAGAGAATAACAACACGTGATTTCGGACGTTGCCTACTGAATGATGCCGGTGGAAGGCTGTCGCGATATCGAATGTTTCTATCAAGTAAATAAGAGGTGGCCTCAGGGATAGCTGCTAATGTAGCCATTGAATAGCGAGAGTCCACCCTGGAAATAACGAGAGCTTTACGAGATGAAGCTATTGGAAAGAAAGTTGAGAAGTAGTGGAGACAATGATTCTTTAGTACAATGGTCTAGATGTTGTTTCGGAGTTGGTCTAAGCATGAAGCAAGGATCGTAGAGCTTCATGTTGTCATTTCGATAAAGAGGCAGTTGAGGGGGGAACGACCATAAAGGTCTGGGACAAATAGAGCCAGGCGCAGCTGGCATAGATAAGGTCCAGGAATGAAGCAGCCATAGAGTTTAACTCTTAATGGCTGCTAGTGAATGCTGCTACGGCCTTGGGCATCTTGAAGGCAGGGGCAGTGGCAGAGGTAGGCAGTAGGCATATTGTTGCAACAAGAGACCATATCCTCGAGATTTCTACCCTAATAAGCACGATAAGTGCTTTGCCTACCTGATATCTTTGATACCAGGTGAAGAGTAGACATCGAGTTGCCGATGGCCTTTGCGAAGCAGGAACTCGACAGCGGCAAAGTCACGCTTATCGAGGGCCAGGTTCCGTGAGAATTCATCCCTGCGAAGAAGAGTTTGAGCCCCCAAATTCTGATATCGTCAGGACAGGCGTATGTTTGTCTCACCTCACAAATTTCTCAAAGTGAGCTCGCGTGCTCTTTCGCTCAGGTTAGCCGAATTACAAATTCACTTTTTTTTTTTCTTCCCATGAAGCATCACATTGATGCCTTTGTGGCGCACACACCTGTGGTTTTTTTCTGCACTCGCGCAGACACTGGCGATACAGCGCCAGCACCTCCTTCTGCAGGCCTGAGAGACGCATCGTTTGCGGGACTGTGATGTCGTTGCTATTCAGCCTATTGCGTCGTTGAATTTCCCCGTCGAAAGCGCTGTTGAGAGGCTGGCAGGTTACCGGCCTATAGTTGGTGGAATATTAGCCGGACACTCTCCCCACCACTGGAAAAACCCGGCATCTGCGGCCAAAGCTCTCCAGAGCATCAACTCGCTGTGTGGGGGGTCGGCGCCAATGCGGAGACGGACAAATGTGGAGGGTAATTGATCAACCGTATATCTTCTTGATGTATTTCGTAAGAAAGGACGATATCGGAAGACCAGTTTCTCTTCCTTGACAATTCTAATTAATAGTGTACTATACAATCAGCTTCATTATACCCCAATTACCGCATTATTGACTTTACCTTATTGACTTGAGGCGCCTCGAATATTAGCGACAATGTCTGGCAGATTTACAGTATGCATATCCCGGGCGTGTGAAGAAGCCCTCTAATTGCAGCTTTATCAGCCCAACAGGCTAACCTCAACAGCGTCTCATCCGCTTCCTGGCCAAAGATGGCCGCACATATTACGGCGATGCCATCTTGCCTCAGGGAGTGAGCGACATCGCCAAAACTCAGCGTGCACGCATCATTGAGGGAGACATATTTGGCAAGTATAACGTTACGGACCAAGAAGTTGGCGTGCGCCTACTATTGTCCCCTTTAGCCCAGTCTCATGTGAAGACAGTGAGATGCTTGGGACTCAACTATGCCAAACATGCCAAGGAGTCGAACATGCCAGAGCCAAAATATCCAGTCCTATTCTACAAGCCGATTACTTCTCTGTCCGGCCCAGTTGATCCGATTCCCATCCCCTCGATGGCGCAGGAGGGAACTGGCTTGGACTATGAATGTGAACTTGTTGTCGTGATTGGAAAGAGGTGTTCAGATGTGTCTGAGGCTGAGGCGCTCGATTACGTTCTTGGTTATTCCGTTGGTAATGATGTATCCCACCGAGACTGGCAGCTTAAGCATGGAGGAAGCCAATGGTCTCTTGGCAAGGCCTTTGATGGCTGGGCGCCTTTTGGTCCGGCTATTGTGACGGGCGATGTTATCAAGAATCCCCAGAGTCTGAATATCTGGACCAAGGTCAACGGACAAACTGTTCAGGTATGTGGTTCATGTATCCTCTGCGAGAAAGCCTGCTAAGCTAACCAACCATTGGCGTGAAGAATGGAAACACCGCAGACCAGATCTTCGGCGTACGGCAAATGATTTCGTTCCTAAGTCGCGGCGTGACTCTCCTCCCTGGCGATGTCATCTTCACTGGCACCCCCGAAGGTGTAGGAATGGGGCGGAAGCCACAGCTATGGCTCAAGGACGGAGATGTCGTGGAAGTTGGACTCGAGAGTGTCGGCACGTGGTACGTGATACTGTTCTCCCCTGATCCTTGAAATGAGTAAAATGATCAAGGCAACGCTAACCTGACTGTGCGCACCGTTCAGTACCAACAAGGTGGAGTTTGAAGCTCCCAAAGCTAAGATCTAGTACCAGAGACAAACAATTTGCTTACAGGCACTGGTCGAGTGCTCATTAGTTGCAGCATACAAGTACACCGCTGCTAGGCAACACTTTAGGAGCATACTATACTCCGTAAAGAGAGATGGTATCTCATCCGTACGTGATGATAACCGCAAATGCTGGGAGAATCAAAGCTATTAATAGACTACCTAGATGTTCGCAGTGTTGCCCCATGCAGCCTCACCTGTCTAATGCATGCTTGACCACAAACTGAAACCTTTACTACTGTTAATAAATCCCCGGTAGGGTTACTTACATGTGCCTTTAATTCTGCCAAGATGAAGTGTCCTTCGTGTACGAAGTACTTCGGACTAACTGCGTGGCTACTATCAGACTGCTGACTGCCTGCCTATAAAGTGCCTAGATAGCGCGTCCAGGGCGCCCACGTGGAAGGCTTCAGTGGACAGAAGCCAACCACACGTGCGGCTAAGATGCATACCCAATCCTGTTTTTTGGCTAACCTGCCATCCCGCAAAAGGATCATGAATCATGCCATCCGATCGCGTTCGTTCTCAAGACCCCCAGCGATTGTTTCTCCGTGAAACAGAATCGATGGGACCGCTTTGCTGGTTCGGGTTTCCCCGGGGGGGACCTTGCAGCAGCACAGCTGTCAAAGAGGCCCATGTGTTGATATCAAAAACTGCCAAACAGAGCTCACGATAGCTACCAGGAACACAGGTAGTAGTACGCACAACTCCTCACGGGATGCCTCGTCCACTATGTACAAGCCCCCCTTCGCTACGTATTCCTGTAAATCGAATCTGGTGAGAGGTCCATGTGTTGTTCCTTGGCCAGTGGCTGAAGCAACGCTAGTAGTTCAGCTACAACGCCTATCCTCTCCACCTCATTCACCACCAACGATAAGAGAATGGCTAGGCATGCCACATGTTGCTTTCCAGAAGTAAGGCAAACTGTCCCGGGCTGTGGTGCGTGCCCGCGCCTCACTGGCCTGCCCGTAGATCTGGACCACTACCTACTTGTATCCCCCACGACCACGCTTAGTTGGGTTGCCGTCTTAAGGATGGGCTAAACCGTGAGGCGGCTGATTTGCTTGGGTCGGGGTGCCTTGCTCGATGGATGAGCCCAGCCTAAAGGTTGCGGCTCCTGGCTAAGAGTCTTGCTTGCTTGCTTCCTTGCTCGGCGTCAGATGCAGGTAGCACGCGCCCATTTATAGTGTCATGTCGTAGTTGCTTCGGCCTGGGGCCGTCAAACAGTTACATCGTTTTGTTTACGATCTTGGCGATCATACTTAAATTTCAAGAGAGAGCGAGATTACTTCTCGAGGTTACAGCTCTGCAGCGTATATTCCATCTACTTCCTACGAGACTTACACGGCTGTCAGCTCGAGGGGAGCTGAAGCACCACAATGACTACATCTACAGTGGAGCTGCACACGCTCACGTCTGCCTCACTGGGACCAGACGACTGCATCAACTTCTACGAAAATCCGTATACAGCGCTCGGGAAGCTACAAGATGCTAGCAAAGGCAAGGAACTCGAGTCACCGGTGCTCAAAGACGAGCCAGCCGACGGCGACATCAATGGCGTCGACTGGCACAAATACGATCCTCCGACCGCGCTTAGAAAAACACCGAATGTCACGTCTCAGATTCTCCTAGACATAATCTTCACTTCGATTGATAACGTCAAGGCACGAGTCGATGAAGAACAACGGTTGAAGAAGGAGGCTGCAGAGGAGGCTGAGCGTCGGACGGCAGAAGAGAAGCTTAAGGCGAAGGGGAAGGAACCCTACTTGCCCATCGTCATTCCGATCGAAGAGTCGTCCACCGAATCATCAAATATCAATACCAAAAGTACAGTCACGCCAATGGCCGTGCCAGATTTCATGATGTCAGGAGGCAGCGGCCTTCCGGCTAAAGAAGAGAAGCGTCGGAAGTTTGCGCTACGCAGTATATTCCATCGGAGTCCAGAAGGAGGAGAAAGCAGCGCTACTGGGCGGACTCGAGAAGCTCTTCGACACAAGCTAGAGACGAGGATTCTGTCTTTTGATCCAAAGTCGGCGGATCCAAAAACGCAGGAAGCTATTGCCGCTCTCCGAAAGTCCAAGCTGTTCAAGACGGTGGACCCTGATGCACTCGTGTAAGTCTTTGCGTCCTTGATTCTTTAAAAATTTGGCCCTCCAGCTGACTTGTAACTTTTCTTCCTTTTAGGGAATGTGTCTCTTGCCTGGACGACGTCCTCGTGAAGGATACGGTAAAGGTTCCGTGCCATAGCTATTGTCGTGACTGCTTCGTTCGCCTAGTGTCAGCAGCAGTTCAAAATGAACAGCAGTGGCCGCCTAAATGCTGCTTGAATCAAATCCCTTTCAAGACAGTCCTCAAAAATATCCCCGACGACCTTAAGAAGACGTTCCACGAAAGGTCATCCGAGTGGGAAATTCCAGTTAGTGAGCGGGTGTACTGCCACGTTCCTGACTGTGGTGTTTGGATCAAGCCTGGTAAAATCAGTCTCGCGAAGCGCCAAGCTCGTTGCGAACGCAATCATATCACATGCACGATTTGCCGAGGTCAAGCACACGGAAACAATGATTGTCCTCAAGACCAGGATTTGAACTTGACCAACCTGCTAGCAGAGGAAGAAGGTTGGAAACATTGTTACTCCTGTCATGCGTTGGTGGAACACAAAGAGGCATGTCAACACATGACGTGCAGATGCGGTGCTCAGTTCTGTTACGTTTGCGGGCTGCGGTGGCGAACGTGTGGGTGTACAATGGAACAGCTACGTGCCATCAAAGAGGCAGCTGAGACCCGGAAGGAACAACGAGTGCTGAGCGAACAGGCGGACGCGGAGGACCTGCGTGAGATTCTTGCTCAGATCGAAGAATTTGAGCGCCGGGAAGCTTTGAGACTTGAGATGGAAAGGCTGGAGCAAGAAAGAATAGAACAAGAACTTTGGCAAGCTCAGGTCGAGGAGAGGCTTCGACTGGAACATCTCCGCCGCCAAGAGGTCGAGATTAAGTACCAGCAACTGCGCAAGATGCTGGATGAGCTTCATGAGCTTCAACGGGTCATGGCTGATTCGAAGCAAGAAGAGGATGCTAGAGAGCTAGTCACAGAAGCGGATTTGGAGAAAACCCGGCTTCAAGAGAATCAGCAGGCCGAGCGCGAGGACCTTGACTCGTTGATGCTAGTCAAGCTCAGAGCCAGAGAAGACGAATACACCAATGAATATACTACTCGAGCGGTCTTGGAACGTCAACTGGAGGATGATTACCTAGAACAACTTCGCAGTTTTTGGGGGGATAAAGTTGGCGGAGAAGACCGTGTCGAAGCAAGCATGCTGCCGTTGCGCCAGCGCATGGATCTCGCGCACCAGGCGTGGCAGAGGTGGAGGGACGACCAATTGGCCCATTATCGGGCCAAACTCGAGGACGAGCGGACCGTGAAAGAAGAGCTCATGTACAGCTCGAGTAAGAGAATGGACGCATCCTACGTGGACAAGGAGACGGAGCTAACGAGGCGAATGGTTGCGGAGAAGGAGTGGATTCAAGAGGTGATTCTGGAGCGTGAGCGACTCCTCGGCGTAATGGAAATCCAAGAGACGGAAGAGGATGCGGACAGTCTGTTCACTCCCGAGAACTCTGAGTGAAGTGGTCTGCTTGGGAGTCGGCGTATGGCGGATCGGGACTTGGGACGGGACTTTCCATGAGACTTGATAAGAATGGATGGTATCGGCCCCCAAAGCCGCTCGTAAGGTTCTTTTCGGCTACCCTAGGATGTATAATTAAACTTGCGAGTACATAAAGTATCTTTTGCAGAGGGTTTAGAGCGATACGAGGCCTATCTCGGTATGTATGATGATGCCGACAAGGGCTGGATAGTTGTAGCCATATTAGTAGAAGTACTATAGACGCAGTGTAGATCACCGACTGGCATCAAGAAAGTTTGACGGCTGATAGTCTTCCCGTCGCTTACCCTCTTCTCCTATTCACAAATCGGAAGGTTACCGGTATGTTTCGTAAGAGGCAACGGAACAAAAGAATATCGGATGTCGGAACGGCATGCACAACTCTCTCTCTCTCTCTTCTCTTCCCCCTTTCTGCCGACCGCGATTGGTTCGGTGTACTGACTCGAGTGGTTAGGCGGTGGGATGGGCAGTCAGACCATCGCTTGCAATTGCTCCGTTGCCATGCATTTATGAATCTGAGGTGAGCAGTGGAATGCTACCTGTAACTCAAGCCCGGAGAACACCGTACGCGTAGCAGGAGATGGCTTTGCTGTCTCTCCCCCAGCTCTTAATGACGCTATTATGCTTTGCAGCGGAGTTGAAATGCTGGCGAGTTTTTTGGGGGTTTTTTTTTGTAATATTTGGTTAGTAGTATGCATAGAAGAGGGTATTTTTGTTTAGACGATGCCCGTAATATTATCATCATTTAAGCGGATTAAGCATTTAGCTTAGAGTTTTTTGAGTGTGAGGAGATGCTTCTGAGGCTAATTAGGTACTATACATTATTTTCTAGGCCAGAAGACACGGCGCAACGTCTAACACCATGTACATCAACTAGTATATCAAAAGCTGCCCATTTGCTGATGGCATACGTTGGCAGTGATATTAACTTCAATAATCTGGAAGTGGAATTGATTATTACTACTCATCTACGGAGTACATATCTAAGGCATTTGCTTGAGCATGAGAGTCTTTGACATGACAAGGTCTCCTGCAGCCCAGCCCGTCAGTCGGTATTCGGCACGGAGTCGGCGTCCAGGAGGCAACAGATTGCGAAAGCTGGGGGGAATGGAAACGCTGGGGTTTCATTGGAATTGGTTAAAAGACGCGATGGATGAAGCAACCCATCACGATTCGATCGACTCGAACCGGGCAGGTATGTGCCTATCTGGTAGTAGTAGTATTACGAAGCTACGAGTAATACATTCCCAACGTCAGATAGACATCGTTGTTTGATAGCGCTTTTACCATTACAGGGCAGTAAATGAATGCCTCGTAGGGCATGACGAAGCCCCCCTTTCACCCTTCCAGGACGCCACCAAAACGGCCGTGTCTGGGCCAGCCGCACTAAAACGCGCCATTAGCGTCTCACACACTGTAAAACAGCGCGCTAAAACAATTTATGGGGAATAAGCTGCCAGCTCGGCCACTCACAGGCGTCCACCTCCAACTCCAGACTTTTCCAGTCGACAGGTCAGCCCTGGCTTGTCAAGCTATTTTTGGGGGGCAGCGCATCTTGATTGCTCGAAATCGACCCCTTGGCGGGAAATGCTGGCGCCTGATAGGCCAGGCCAGGCGGCGCTTCAGGGCAGCCCGGGTCAATGCTGCAGCCGACCTCAGCGACGACCGGCACTTCTTGTATCCGAGTCGGGGCAATATTCGAGGCACAGCGTGTATCAGCATCTGGGCGGACCGTCGCGCCAACGGCTGGTAGGCTGTTTCTGCTGGAAACGCTGGAAACAATGGAAACGGTACGTGAAACAGACGAGACAAGTAGGGGATACTGCTAGTCGTGGTGTTTCGTCGACAGCTGCAGGTCTTGCAGAGCTGTGGTGAAGAAACGTGGGGAGGGGAATCGATATGGGTATCAATACTGACACTCTTGCAGTAGTAGCATTTGAAATCACATCTGCGGACGGGGCGTGAGCATCACAAACGGGCGCTGGATCCCAGAGTACGAAGTACAGGGCACTTTTAGCACTCGTTGACGGTGACGATGGAGCTCAGCGTCCCAAGCTGGTCCGGTACAGGCCTTCTGCTCGGAGCCATGATGACAGCGCAAGGCAAGCCGACGAACGAGAACCAGCAGAGAAGCGCTAGCCCAGTGGCTGTGTTAGTCCTTACATGTGGCAGCCAGGCATGTTTACAAGCGTGCTTTCAATGAAGAAAAAAAAAAAAAAAAACAAGCTTTGCCTACACCGCAAGCTGCAGCCCCTTGGCCCCGTGTGTGCCTGATTCTGACCAAAGGCAAGCTCCCGACCTGATCCAATCTGAGGTCACAGCCGTCTCATCAGGTGGTGAGGGGAGACTATGGCGCTGGTCCGGAACGATCCATGTTCAATACAACTTTCAATCTGGCACGCCGTCTGCGGTAACGCCGCCCCGTGAGACATGGAAGCTCTCCCCCCCTAACTCAATGGGGTTTGTACATTCGGATAGCATTACCTCATACCAGGAATTACTACTTGTATTGGCGCTACTGCTACTAGCAGTAGTACTAGTACAGGTATAGATTGTACGGGGTAGTGTTAGCTCATAGGCAAAACGGGAAACGGAAAACGCACTGCATTTCGCTTCTATAAACAGCTTCTTGAGGCGTCAGCGCCTTGTCAGCCAGGGCCAATTGCGTTCTTCACGTTCAGCACACACCCCTCCCAATCTCCATGGGTCCGCGTTCCAACCCCCAATGGCCCTGTCTGTTGTTTTAATGATGAGGCTCCTGCGTGTACTACTAGTACTACTAGTACGGAGTGTGCGGAACAACCAGGGGAATGCGGCGGGTGCTCTGACCTGGTTTATTCCCCGGCAAGCGTTTGGGGGCCTTGGCAGCGAGGCACGAACTTGGTTTCGTTGGGCGCCTTGTTGTGCTTCAGGCCTATCTTGGAATAAGTTGCCCCGGTGTGAGACGTCTAGCGGTAGTCCGTCGATGAAAGGAGGGAAGCATATAAGCCCAGCACACCCTCAGGTTCCTGATTGAGTCTTGATATTTTCCTAGCCCAGACAATCTCATCTTTCTCAAGTGATACCCCCAAAACCGCAAACAATTTAATAGTTCATCTCTTCTCTTCTAATATCATCAAACAACAAAAATCGCCAAAATGCTCTTCTCAACTCTTGCCGTCGCTACCCTCTCCGCTGTTGCCAGCGCCAAGACCATCCGCATCGACGTTGGCAAGAGCGGATTCAGCTACACCCCTGACGACATCACGGCCGCTGTTGGCGACATTCTCGAATTCCATTACCACGCCATCAACCATTCCGTTGTGGCTGCCGACTTTGCTTCGCCCTGCAAGCCCAAGGCTTCCGGTGGTTTCTTCTCCGGCTTCTTCCCCACCTCCTCTAGCGAGAACGTAAGTTATTATTACAAGTCCCACGCACATACAACGGTATAGCATCAGATGTACTAACAATGCTTTCCAGGCCAACGTCTTCCAGGTCGAGGTCAACAACACCACCCCTATCTGGTTCTACTGCTCTCAGCCAATTGGCAACCACTGCGGTGCCGGTATGGTTGGTGCTGTCAACGCCAACGCCAACAAGACGCTTGCCCAGTTCAAGGCTGCCGCCGGAAAGGTCACCACCAACGAGTCTCCCAGCGGCGGAGTCTTCGGCGGCAAGGTCCTCTCTGCCGCCTCCGCCAGCAAGAGCTCTGGTGGCTCCACTCCCAGTACTACCTCCAAGCCTCCCGCTGCCTCCACCACCAACGCTGCTGCTACCCTCGGCTCCGTCGGCGGCATGGCCATGGCCGTTGTTGGCGCTGCTATTGCTTTCGCCATTTAAGGCGCTGGACTTGTCCCGATTGGAAAGAAAGACGGAATGGATTTAATGCTAAATTGTGAATTATACGTCGACATGTACGATGAGTCAAAGGGTTTTTCTTTATGGGAAGCAGCGTGCGGAAAAGTAGCCAGTAATTCATAATCCATGCTGCGGTACTGGCCTCACTATTTCTTTATTATTTTTGGTCAAGGCAATTTACATAGACGCCTCTGGGCAAGTGACCGGTTTCAATACACAATTATTACGCTTCCAATCTAGTTCTTTTTTAACAGTAAACTTATGCGATTGATCTTTTTCTTTTAATCAATTGTGCAATTCAACTAATATTTTGAAAAGAAATCTTGTAGATGTAATAATTTGAGACGCGATTAGCATTAACTCTGTAAGGATTTTGATTTTCGAAACAGACCGTTTCTTTGATTTTTATCTGCTAAATGGCTATTTTTACTTCTCTTTTACAATGATATCAATTAATCAATCTCAATGCTAGGTTATTGAACATTGACAAAATATCTAGCAGTTTGTACATTCATTATACGGCTTAAACAAGCCGTCGAATTGGACATTGCCAGGGACATTGCAAAATTTAGCCCAACTAAGGAGCCAAGACTTTTAGGCCCAAAACCTAGTGCCTACCTTTAATAGTTCGCACGGTGGGGCAACGTTCTAGCCTTATAATGTAATGAGAAAAAGGCTTGCTTATTCAACACTAAAACTAAAGGCTCTGTCACCGTCGATGCCGATCTCTGATGAAACACATCTCATATTAAAACATAAACATAAATGAGCCTTACCAGCCCGCCATGGGGTCCATCAGTAGAGATGAAGATGTACCAATAGCCTCCTCGCAGTAAGTTAACATCCTTTCACCAGCGGAACAAAAGTTTTCAAGGTCTGTAGGGTAAGATTTTCAGCGCATGACTGACTTCGATGTGTGGATATTCCTAGTCCGCTCAAGATCTTTGATGCTGCGAGGAGGCAAGACAAGTTTCTGTATGCCCTTGCGCCGATGGTGCGCTATGGCAAGGTGAGTTTGTTTGACAGCTGCATCAATAGTAAATAGATGTTTCTTGAAAGCAGAGCTGACTCCTGGTTCATCTGTGTAGCTTGCCTTTCGTCAGACTGTTCACAAGTATGGCGTTGACTTATGCTGGACGCCCATGATTCTGGCCAAGGAATTCAACAGGAATCAGTTTGCCAGAGATAGCGGTACGTCTCCATCAACTTCTGCATCATTCAAACAAAAAGAAAAGGGGAAAGAAGAAGAAGAAAGGAAACAGGAACTAATGAAATTACAGATTTCACAATCTCAACCTCGGGCGTCCAGCCTCCCACCATCGTCCAATTCGGCGCCAACGTCCCCCAGGAACTCGCCCGCGCATCCGCCCTCGTGGCGCCCTTCGTCTCAGGCGTAGATCTCAACTGCGGCTGTCCTCAGTCATGGGCCTGTGCCGAGACGCTTGGCGCTGCGCTGATGAATGAGAGAGAGCTGGTGCGCGACATGGTTGTTGAGACGAGGCAGCATCTGGAGAGGGATGGGTGGGGTGTGAGAATGGAGGAGGATATGGAGAGTCCGAAGGGACGCAGTGTGAGCGTCAAGATAAGAGTTCATGATGATTTGAGGTAAGAGGACTGGCTTTGTATACCCCACTAACGGATATGAAGCAAACTCATGCTCACAATTTGGCCAACTTAGGAGAACAATGGACTTTCTCGATACAGTCATCGGACACCCTCAAAACCGCCTCGTCGACTGGGTCACCATCCATCCTCGAACCCGCCACACCCCCTCCACTACTCCCATCCGCACTGAAGCCCTGGAGATTCTCACCGAAAAATACTCTCGCACACTCCCCATCCTTCTCTCCGGCGACGTCTTCGATCTCGCAACACTCCCTCTCAAATCCACCTCTACCCCTGACCTCGCAACCCTCACCCTCAAAGAAGATCCCCCCAACACTTCTTATAGCATCGCCACACAGCAGCCCAAACCCAGCACCACAAACCTCTCAGGCTTCATGTCCGCCCGCGGCCTCCTCTCCAACCCGGCCCTCTTCGCTGGCCACTCCTCATGTCCTTGGGAAACACTCGAAACCTTTATGTGCAACGTTGCTCGGTGTCCACTGCCGCTGAAGCTGGTGGTGCATCACGTACAGGAGATGTGTGCTCCCGGAATGGGTAATGATAAGTCTTCGCTGTTAAATAAGAAAGAAAGGGCGAAGCTGGTGGATTTTACGAACATGGCGGATTTGATAGATTTTTTAGATGAAAAGATTGAGGAGCATACGGGACAGAAAGGAGGAATGAGAAGAGACTTATAGAACACCAACGTAAGGAGGCACATCCCAAAAAATAGACGAAAAAAAAGAAATAAAAATAAAAAATCCATCACTTCCTGGTATTCGTTTGATTCAAACATTGCTTCTTCGATACTCATCAAACATGTACAGAGCAAAATACAAAAAACCCAACTCTACTCAGGTACGGTATGCACTCCAACATATCATAAGCCGCTCAAGATGCCCTGTATGCCCGCGGACCCCGAATCATCTCGCTTCTGCACAAACGCCTTAAAGTCCGCCTTGGACAGCTTCCCCCTTACCGAATTCGATCCCGGCGCCAGTGTCCTCACCTTCTCCCTCAGCGCCTCCGGCCCGACGATGAACAGCGATCCGATCTCCGTAAGCATTTCTATCAGCGTTTCCACGTCCTTGGCCAACGGCCACGCCCTCAGCGTTGCAACGTACTTTGCGATATCCTGTGTGACCATCAAACCGCCAGTGGCGTTGACTTGGAACCTCTTGAAATGGTCAAACAGATGTGAATGAAGCACGAGGCCGAGCTCGCTAAAGAATTTCTCTGCGTTGTGCCCATCAATGGCCTGACTTGCAAGTTGGCTGGCCCGCGCAAGGAATGTGCAGATGTGCAGACATGTAGCGGTCTGAAGCGATTCTAGCTCGCCGTCCTTGGGCCTAAAGTCCTGCTTCTTCTGTGTGCCTAGCGACTTAATGACCCAGTTTACAACGACGTCGATAGATAGCTTCATAATGGCGTTTGTCTTCTTTTCGATGGCGTCAATGGCCATTTTCTTCTGCGCCTCCATGCTCTTGCGTACAGTGGTGTTGGATTCAGCGAGCCGAATAAGCACGGTGCTGATGAATCGTTCCATGAGAGCCGAGATCGTCACACCGGGCCGTATTGGTGGTAAATAGGACATGTCTGGTTCGGTTTTCGTGTTCTCCAAAACAGTGGCTTGAAAGTGTGCCGCGTCCAGCGCAGTATCGATATAAAGTTGGCCCATGTTTGTGAGCAATAGGTTGAGCAAGATGTTAACATCTTTTGGAGTGTCGAGTTGAGCCCCCAGCTCGAGTACTCTCTGGACGCTCTCTGCTAACCATTTTAGCATCCTCTTGGCGTTTGCCACCCCCAATATTCCATCTTCGTCTGATACTTCAATCTCGTTGTTATCCCCTTTGTCCTGCAGGCCAGCAACTCGCAACATCATTGCCTTTTGGGTAGCCGACAGCTCGGAAGACTCGAGCCGCTCGAGATAGGCGTCTTTAGCAGACTGTATAATCTGCGTGCCTTGCTGGGCCAATGAAGCCATAAACCCGGATGGCGCCTTCTTGCGCCTCGAGTGAAATATGCTGAACTTGAAGAGCAGAGAACCATACAATTCTTCCAAGCTCTTCTTTTCCCGGTCAATATAGACGCTTCCCACAAGAAAGGGAACGAAGAGCTCGTCTAGCTGCTGATCCAAAGCTTGTGCAATCTGTGCCGAACAAGGCTCTGGGTGCTCGGTCAGACCGTGCATCTTCAAGTCTTCCACCAGGGAGCTGATATAACTCCTAGATGAGTGTAGGGATCTCAGGAAAGCTAGAGTGGAGACCGATTCGGCCTTGTCTAGGACCTTCTCGAGCCGCTGCTGTATGGACTGTTGGAAGACCCGCTGAATGAATTTGATAAGCACCGTTTCATAATAAGGAAACGCTCGTTTGATAATGAATGACTCCTCCTGCATGACAATCTTGACTTCGTCAATAAGTGATTGCAAGCTCGGCTCGATACCTGGCGGCTCCGTGTCCGGGTCAGCCAAAGATTCCCACATTTCGCCGTCAGCTGCCATTTCGTCGCTCATCAACTGATCCCGGTCAATGAAGAATTGATGCTGGTTTACAAAAACTGCAATGACGCTAGCGCCTCCGTTGAAATCGTACAGCACTTTTGCGCATTCCATCATATCGTTGAAGTTCTGTCGCTTGTAGCTATTGTTGAACTGCAGCAACAAATCTTGTTCTAATGTCTCGCAAAATTTCTCCAGTATTTCACGGGTATTGCGTGCTCGCATTGTCAGGGTAGCAAAGCTGGCTATACTGGCTCTGTTACCATTCCGCGTTCCCCAGGCCAACGGATCGAGCTGCTGGCTGATTCTCATTAATTGACGAGCAATGACGGCACATCGCACTTTGTTCTCTGCGCCTCCTTGCCGCCTAATATCTTCGAGGGATGATAATAATCCAGTCTCGCTAAGTTCTGTCCAGCAGCTTATTAAGAAGATCGTATCCTGCGCCCTTCTCCTCTTCTTGTCTAAGTCGTCTAGCTTCTCTCCGATCTGAACGGCGATGTTCCCTCCACTATCAGGCTTCCCGTTCGCATCGTTGCCATTGGTGCTATTAGGATTTAGTGAGATGTCAAGAGCTTCAAATGATTCCATGGTTTCGTCAAGCTTGCGGCCGAGGGTATCGAGTGTCTGGTCGTGTTGGATTTCGGCACGGCGCACTTGTGAAAGGAGTTCGGATTCCTTCTCCTGGAGCTCATCTCCAAGGACGGCAAGCTGAGATAAGGCATCTGGAGAGATCTTTGTCAGCGTGATTACCCTTAATCCTTCTCTCTCTTCTTAGTACCAGAATCTCGTACTTTCAAAGCTTCTGATCAGCGGCTTTGGATCAAACGTTGTGGATTGTGACGGGCCTGAGCGACGGCTAGAGGGCATAGCACTCTCTGCAAGACTATCAATAAAGTCTCTGACTATAAAGTCCTTGTTGGAGAAGTCTTCGAGGCTGAAATTCGGGCCCTTTGGGAAGATGCTCTTGGGCCCGCTGGACCGGTCCATGGTTGGCAAGCGTCAGGGCGAAGGCGCATCAGCGAGCTACATGTAAGTTACAATTGACCACCATTTGCCACACCCGTTCATGTGTGCGATATTCGACGATCTGCCAAGCCAATTTGCCGCGTTGCGTCGTCGCGAAGCGCCAGCCTCGTGCGATTGTTGCTTTTCGTGGGTGTTTGATAACTCGCTGCCTCCCTGGAATACGTGACCACTAGTCAACGAGTTTGGAAGCTGCTTGGAGGTTATGATGCCTGCTAAGCCCCGCTACGCCACGCCTCGCAGCGACCTTCGAACTGCGCCACACAAGCTCGTGGCTCGTCGGACCACTCAGGAGAGAGGACACATGCAAATCCCATCAAACTGGGTACAATTTTACAGGTACCCTTTTT
Organism: Trichoderma polysporum; assembly: GCA_030278935.1. Lineage (NCBI taxonomy): Eukaryota > Fungi > Ascomycota > Sordariomycetes > Hypocreales > Hypocreaceae > Trichoderma > Trichoderma polysporum. The sequence continues at coordinate 11,414 of JARFTM010000293.1, read as the reverse complement.
TGCTGAAGGACAAGCAGCTCATCTGCATCGCCTTTTCCCCCAACTCTTTTCCCCCCAGCAATTCGCTGGATGGACACGTTGTCAAGCTTCCTCGTTGAATTGCTATAAGGGCAGCCGCCACAACCGCGAGGGCGCGCAGCCGGACTCGTTTCCCTCAAGCCGAACTATAGCCAACCGCAAAACACCTAATACGACCGACCTTGACAGCCTCGCTCCTTATACACCTACAACCATCGCCTCCGAATCGCCTAGCCAATAGTGAGACAGTCTTTCGAGACTGCAAATATTCAGCATGCCTATGTCTATTGAAGATACCAAGGCGTATAGAGCCGACGAGCGACGGAACCATAGCCTTCTTACAGAGGCGCAGAGACAAGCCATCTTCAAGGTATGAGTAGTTTGCGACATCCGATATTACACGGTAGCATCTCTGACTTTTCGGCAGGCCTCGCTTCCCGCACCGAATGAAGGACCGGCCGTCGTGAACAAGTCTGGACAGGCACAGCGCAGATCCCGACTCGGAGTTAGACGCTTCATAAAAAATCAAATATTTGTCTTCGTCTTCGCCCTTATGCATGGCATCTTTTCTTTATATATCAAATCACGACAGACATGGCACGGCATGGCCTATCAGATATCCTCCATACTCTACTACCACCATGCCACGCCGCAGTACATCCGACGAGATATCATGGGACTGAACAGGAAGCCAAATCACCTTAGCGCAATTTTGAAGACCGAGGTGAACCACAGGACCAAAAACGACATTGAGCGGTTGATTGAGGAGACGGCTGAGCTTGCCACGTGGTGTGCTTGCGCGGAGATCCCAATGCTCTCGATATATGAGAAGTCAGGTGAGCTCATCTCTAATTTTGTTTGAAAATCTTACGCGCTTGGGCTTGAAAAGCTAACACGACATAAAAGGGGTCTTGAAGAAGCATATGCCTCGAGTCTACGAGGCTGTCATACAAAAATTCACATTCTACTTTGGCGCTGAGCACCCGACGCTCTCTGTGACTTCTCCTCACAAGGATGATTTCCCCATCCGAATGCTTGAGGAGAGCAGGCACGGACATTTGCAGCTTCATCTGATCTCTTACCAAGATGGAAGAGAGTCCATTGTGGATCTGACGAGAACTCTTGCAGACATGTCACAACGGGGAAAGATTTCCCCGCGAGACATTTCCCAAGAGCTCATTGACGCCGAGCTATCCGAGGGTATCCTCCCAGAACCTGACTTGCTGATTCTTTTCACTCCTCACGTCGAGCTGTCAGGCTACCCACCGTGGCAAATCCGACTGACTGAAATTTTCTGCCTGCAAGACAACGAGACGTTTGGCTATCAAGTGTTCCTTAGGGCTCTGAGGAATTTCGCCACTGCTCAAATGCGCCGCGGCAAATAAATCGAACTCAATTTTTTTTTCTTTACAGATATCCATTTTCGTATAGATAGATGTATATTTCCTCCATCATCATGAGGGCTTCCATTGCACCATGGCGCGACTCGTCTTATCCCAACGATAAACGGGACCATTACCGACATTATAGTTATAATAGTTTTCTGTTCCCTCTTTGATCTTAGCCCTCCTGAAAGTTATGTTGATTCTTCCTCCGTCTTCTTGATTCTTTCCTGTGCGCTTTGGTATAGAGTGGAGCCAGTTGGATTGTGTTTTGCCTCGCATTAAGATCATGTCACCACTATTCAGTGGAAACTTAATTACTGTTGTTTTGATAATTGTATTTCCTTCTTGATCTGGAGGTGTTGGCTTGTGTTTTATTAGAAAGTCTCGTCGCGCACCCAGCGAAAAGGAGGCAATGGCAGGATTTTGACCAAGAAACTTTTCGTCATCACTGTGGAACGCAATGCTATCTGCACCAGAGGCGTAGTAGTTGACTAGACAGAAATTGAACCTGCAGTTTGTTGCTGCTTCGGTGGATTGTCGAAGCTCATCAAGGCATTTTGGCAGAGGACGGGGTGGACATTTATCGTAGCGTCTATCTGGCGGCAGCTTCATTCCTGTCTTTGCATCTATCACTTCTCCTGTCTCATCAAATTCAGATGTTTCATCGAGGCCGAAAACTGTGGTCCATCTTTCCATTCATTGTATTAGCTGTGCGTCTGTTTTTTTCTTATATAAATTGAGCTGTTATATGGATACTAGGTAGACTTGCCTTGGCGTGCGTACCTGAGTCTCAATGCCTCCTCGCTTGATTTGGTACTCTACCTTGTAGAAGGGTAGTTCAGCTCGTAAATGCTGGAAAATCTGACGCGCAAGGTAATCGGGGATATAAGGCTCGAAATACAAGAGATCCAGGTCTGGCTCATTGTTGATTTCCCTGGCAGGGCGAGCTGGCAGAGATGATAGCTCTCTGATTATTGACTCTGGTAAATCAGCAATTGGAAATGGATATTGTAGATGTTGCGATCTTATAATCTACACGATCGTAAGTAAATAAAAGATAAATTTTATGTCATGGCTCACTCAGACGCACAATCTCGTCTCGCTCATCTAAACTGTTTCTTTCCACGGCGATGTCGTTACGCGGCCGCTTTGGAGCAGAACTGAAGAAGGCATCAATAGTTCGTTTCTGTGACATTATATTCAACAAACTTCACGTAAATGCTATAAGTACAGATTAACAAACGAGTTGTAAATTGCACAATTCAAGCAGAATAATAAAGTGCGTTCGCATATCCAGGGAATGGTGACATCACAAGTTCAGCCTTACCATCTCCTGAGCTCGCGCCACGGCTTCCCTTTGACCCACTTCCCAGCTCTGATCCCTCCCAGTGGTGTGGCGGTGCAGGTACCACGAGATGTACTCCGCACGCAAAATTTCACCCTCTCAGCCTTAGAACCCCGGTCTCAGTGAGTAATACTGCAAGAGACGACATTCTATCTTGCGAACCAGACATTCGACATGGAGGTGAGTTATGAGATACTTTCTGCTCCCACATTTTATATGTGAAAGTTGCTAACCATGAGTCTTGAATGGAAATAAAAGGAGTCAGATAAACAGATCCTGATGAATCTCTTTCGAGCTCCTGCTGCTGCCAGAGCGGCCAAAACGCTGGATAGGTCACTCTTCTCAAGAACGCTGCCTACAGCCGCGGCTTCAATAAAAGACAACAGACTCATCTCAAAGTACCGCAAGCAGCTAGAAAAGACAAAGGATATCTTTTCGTTGGACAGGTTTGATGTCTGTGCTGCGGATCCAGATGCAGCTCTTGCAGCTCAGGGGAAGAAATGTCTTGTGTTGAAGCCACATATTAAGCCGGATGGTATGTTTATTATCTGAACTGAGATGAATTTTACAGATAAGAAGTTTGCTGGGCCTGATAGATTGCTGACATTTTATATTAAGTGCCGGAGACATGGAGCACGGCGTTGCAGGAGGCTTCCAAATCGGGAGAGTTGAAGATTATCCCTTATGAGGTGCATATTGGATATGACCTTTGGAGTTATCGTACGAAACAGTTGAGAGCTTCAAGCTACCCTTATTCGTTTAAATGCGGAATCTGACTCAGGAAAATAGTTGATGTGATGAGGTCTATTCTACCAGAAGACTTACACGGAGAAATCCCCGTTGGTTTCAACACTGCAGGCCATGTCGGTAAGTTGAACTCATCTCTCTCAGCAAACAGCTTTTTTCTCAGGGATGGAAAAAACAAACTAATCATTAACAAAAGCTCATCTCAACATAAGAGGCCAGTACCTCCCATACAAGACCATCATTGCACAAGTCATCATGGATAAGAATCCAACTATCCGCACCGTTATCAACAAGGTAGATAATGTTGGCACGGAGAGCGAGTACCGAACCTTTAGCTACGAGGTCTTAGCCGGGCCCGACGATATGCTTGTCGAGGTCAGCGAAGCTGGCTGCACGTTCAAGTTTGATTACTCCAAAGTCTACTGGAATACGAAGCTCGGCACCGAACACCAGCGTATTGTTGGCTTATTCAAGCCTGGGGAGGTAGTTGTCGATTTGATGGCTGGTATTGGACCGTTTGCTGCTCCTGCTGGCAAGAAAGGGGTATTTGTCTGGGCCAACGACAAGAACCCCGAAAGCTACAGGTATCTTACAGAAATTATCAAGAGGAATAAGGTGGGAACTGCTTGTTCTCCCCATCTATCATTGTGTTCCCTCGACTAATATCCAAGGGCAGGTCTCGGAATTTGTCAAACCATTCAACTACGACGCGCACGATTTCATCAAGAAAGGAGCCGATCTAGTGCTAGAAGCATCTCAACGAGGAGACTGTGCTCTCATCCCCCAAAAAATATCAAGGAGCGCCCCAGGCCCCCGACCTGAACCCATCCGGATTCCCGTCCCGCCGACGATATCACACTTCGTTATGAACCTTCCAGCCATAGCTATAGAGTTCCTTCACAACTTCCGGGGCCTTTACGAGGGCCACGAAAAGCTCTTCACTCCTCACACCGAGACAAAGCTGCCCGTGATTCACGTCCACTGCTTCGCTGTCAAGGCGGATGATGCAACGCCCCTGGACGACATCTGCCAGCGCATCAACAAGGAGATTGGAGTCCTCCTCACGCCAGGCGATGCAGACAAGGAAGGCCAGGTACTCATCCACGAAGTCCGGGACGTTGCCCCCGCAAAGCGAATGTTTTGTGCAAGTTTCCGTCTGCCGGCCGAAGTCGCCTTTGCTCCGCGATCCTAGGGCCGATGCTAAGCCGATCCAATCGCCATTGCCCTTGATATCGCCAGCCCTATACAGTACGGGAAGGCGCACGCCTCATTACGTCTAGCAACAAGATGAAAAAAAAAAAGACACCGTACTCTATACAATACACGCGTCGATACCCGCACGGAGTACAGATCGGCAGCGGGTTGATAAGGGGACAAAGGGTCCTGGGCATAAACCTTATCTTCCAAAAAGCCACCATGACGACAAGTCAGTCAAATCAGCTTGCCGCTCTAGGTCTACTGTCTAACGCCTCTCCTTCTCTTTAACCTCTGGCATTCTCAAAAAAAAGGTAGATAGGAAGAAAGCCCCCAGATATCCTATCCCCTTCGAATCAGATGATAATGCAAAGACCCTTTCATCCCTGCATGCCAGCCCCGTGTGACGAAGCAGATGAAGCCACAGCATACAAAACCAATAAAAAACGGTCTGAACGGCTATCGGTAATGGAACAAACGGAAAGCATAAAATCTCACTCATAATACAAAGAGCTTTCAGTATGAGTAGTTTTTTCTATTTTTGAGTCCACGCTATGAGATTACACAGATGGCAGACGGGCCACCTCCATCATCTTCTCCTCTCCTCCCTACACCGACAAGTGCTGTACTGTATGTAGCCCAGCTTTCTCTGGTCGGCCCTCTTTTAAAATTCCACTTTACAGGGCTATGCGTGCGGCGCGCCATGTTATCTATTCTTGGAGGGGGAGGGAATGCTAGGAGCACTGAGTTTTCGCAAGCTTTAGCTACCAAGCCATTGTCGATGTTGGATTTTTAGGTTACAGTTATTACAGGGCAAGGAACAAGCTGCTCCAATGAAGTGAACAGAGCTGTCAATACTCATAAAGACAAATTAAATACTCCTTCTTTTTCCTTCACGCCAAAAAAACCAATTCACCATAATCCAAACTTCGTCATCTTTTTTTCATCGCCCATTGTTTTGAAAAGCTTACCTTGTACACATCAAAGTAATTTGGCTTCCTCCTCTTTTTTCTCCTCCCTCCTCACCATTTTAAGCTCAGGATGTTATCCGTTTTCCCCGTGCATCAAGGAAGAGTGCTGATTATGATGTCAAATCAAAAACCTGAACCACTTACATAGCACATTCCCTTACTTCCTTCGTATCAAGAAGCCACTCTCTTTCCTGCAAGCCACTTCACCCACACAGTTATCTCTCCCCCTCCCTTATTACTGACAAAAGCGGCGTCCCCAGCCCGTCTCTTTTTCGCCACCGCTTAAACAGTAGCTTTGGAGCCAAGGACATGTCCAGGGGACCACGTTTGCATGGGAAATTCTGCTACTCGCACAACAAGGGAAAGGTCAGCTACCTGGCGTTCTTTCATCAAGGGAGGGTGTGGTCTTGGCTTTTCCCAGGCACGACGCCACGTGAGTCAGATTCGTCGGATGCTAGGGCCGCTGTAGAAAAAAAACCGGGTATGTTCCTTATGCGAAGCCCAAGGAAAGAAAAAGGTTCCCTTATCAAGTTCGCTTAACAAGTTCTCTTGGCTTGGTTTTATGTGAACACGCAAGAGGTGCGTTTAACGAGCCTTGGCTAGAGCGAAGCCATCTCTGACCCCCAAATATCCCTGTACTTCTACGCATACATGTAGTAAGAAATAAAAAGAAGACGGCGAGTCTTTGGCCGTGAGCCAAAGCGAAAGAGAAAAAGCTTGGTTCAAACTCTTGATGGGATTGGTGCTTTTTTCTCCCCGGAGGCTCCCCGGCGCCTACATACAGCTCCATGCTTGTGCTACATGTAGGCAAAGACGCATGCGTTCTCACCTTTCCCTAGTCCTAGAAGATAAGAAGCTCGCGCGCGAGAGAGAAAAGGTGTATTAGGAAATTTTGATTGCTTTTCCTGTTACGGATGCAAAAAGCCGCACGGATCAATCAGAAGAGATAACAAAGATACCCCATATGAATGATTCTTTTGAGTAATCCTTTTTCTCCCAATGGCCGGTTATCTACGGAGCCGAATGTGTGTTCTGCATGTTGCGCAGCGTGCGGCCGGCAGGGAGGGAGATAAGGTGCCGTGCCTAGCTTGCAACAGGAATTTCGAGATAGGGAGCAAACACCCCGGATTTGCAAGTAGTACGGTAATTAATTTATTTCTCTCACCGGCTGCACAATGCAAGGGCTAATGCAATTATGTAGCCCATCATTTGAATCGTCAGTCGTTGCTTGCAGCCGCGTCTCGTGGTCGGATGCAGGGCAAGAAAAGTATCGTCGTGAGCTTGAAGTGATTTATTATCAAAACGCTCGGTATGAATGGAGCCAACGCAGGCCCGAGGGGGGAGAAAACTCTATCCACTGAGCCACTTGTTGAAAGATTTTTCTGAGATGTTATACTCCATATAAGAAATTGAGATGCGGCCGAGGCGAGCGGCACACTCGCACAAGCATTATTATGGCGTTGTGAAAAAGGCAAATTCATAGTGACATGCCTGAATGGTACAATTGGCCGAATGCAGCTGATATCACTTGTCAAACTGGGCCAGCTCCGTTATCCCTGTAAAACAGGGATCCGGAATACAGAGCCGAATTATGAGAGGTTATTTTGAGAAACCTTGTATTCGGGGATCGTAATTGACGGTTTCTATTCTGTACTGGGCCAAGGCATGAATCGACTAATCAACCACCAGGCAGGATGACGGAGCCGAGTCAAGGATATACGACGTATGGGCGGGTATGCATTACAGCTGGCAATGTTCCGTATATCCGCCTCTCTTCAATGAGGAGGGGATTCGTCCAGGCCTAGATGAGCTTTGCATGGCCAATGGCGTGTACCTGTTATGTGCGCGTGCCACACGAGGAGATGATGCCTCGTACGTGCTATACCTAATTGTGCCATGAAACTTTGCTCTGCTGCAGGTGAAGTAGCTTCCAGCTTATACTCGTAGTATTATGCATGCCCCTCTAGCTCGACGAGGTTCGTCGGAGCTGGTAGCGTAGTAGGGAAAGAGGCGGGTCTAGCAGGCAGACCGTGGCCTAGTGATGATGCAGCAAGCATACAGGTGGATGCAGTAAAGCTGTGTGCAGGGAGTAGAGGGTGTGTCGGCGGCCTCGTAGCTGCACGATGACTTCCAACGTCTCCTCCAAGTTTAATGTTCCGGCAGAGGGGCGTGGTAGCTGCTTTCTTGCATCTCCGGATACCTAGCACTTCATTACCTGTACGCCCCCCATTCAAGGGCTCCGTACCGCGATAGAGTGCCATCCTACGGGGTATGGGATTGCTTACTGTTCGACTGCCCCTCTTCTAATATCTGGCGGATATCGGCTCATATATTCTATCAAGTCCCATTCTCGGGCTGTAAAGACATTGGTAAAAAATCCGAGCAGAAAAGTAATTTTGAAAGCTGTTAGAGTGTCTTCTGCGAATTGAATTCTGAAATTAGTAGGATCTGAGTATCGGCAACACCGGAATCATGGGCGCAGAGACAATTGCAACACCGGCGCCCCCCAAAAAACACCCTTCGGAACATTTCAGAATGAGGTACAGAGTTGTATCAACTGCCTCACCTGGCGGGGTCTCTTAGGTAAAGCGGCTATCCTGACTGTGACTTGAGCACCTCTCAATGGCGCAGTCTCGCCGGATATTGCACCACATGGGATTTGCCACCACGCTATATCTGCAGCTCAGTGGTCCAGTATTCTTGTTAGGCGCAGGAAATGTATTAGAAGAAACTCGGCTGCAGACAGTCCCAGAATCATCGATTGCGGACGGTGGCAGCATCAGGGAACAGCCGGGGCGCGGTGAATTGTGGGGGGAAACAGGCTTCAAGCGCCTCATCCACAGGGGACTGTGCGCTAGTCGGCACTCCACGATGCAGCTTGATAGGCCACTGACGACTGCAATGGTGACTTGGCCGTCAGAGCTTGACCCAAGCAAGGAAGCTCTCTGTAGCTTTTCAATGCCGTACCATCCAGCCTGTACGAAGGATGAAGTGTGGTTGGCCAGTGGAAGTTCGTAGGATTGGCCCGCAAGACCAATCAGAAAGGGAAACTATCCAGGTTCCAGCAAATACTTCGTGCATATCGCTTGCGTCTCAATTGGATGTACAGTATGTACTGCTATTCTGCTGGAACGGAAACTCCGTGCTAAAGCTGTATCCAGTCGGATGGACCTGACCCTAATAGCTAGGGCCTAGGAGGATTGTCGATAGATGGAGAGAAGGGAAAGGATTTTACCAAAGTTAATGGCGGGGAGAACAATAAGAGGAGCCGGTGGTGCTATCCACGAAGCTAATGGCCGTGAAGGGTAAGGTTGCTGCCCTTGCAAAGCATAATATATGAAGGGGCATTGCGCTTTACCGTCGGGATCAATTGTGTTGGAAAAGAAAAGAGCTGATTTCAAGGTCGCCATTATTATGGTGCGGAAGAAAAGAAAAATCTCATCAAGATGGCGGCTTGAGGTTAACTACTAGTAAAATGCGCTTGCAACCTTGGTAGTAGCTACGGAGTACCGTGATGCTCTTTCCTCAGCGAGTGAATATAATTTAACTACAGTGCCTTAGTAGTACGAAGTACCTAGGTAGGTAGGTAGGCAGGTACCTTAATACCTTAGGTATTGATTGAAGTCAAATATCAAGTGATCGTGCTCTAGAGCCTAATCTAGGTATTGCAGCTACTAGTAGCAATACCTTCAGCAAAGAGCCAGAAATATACGAAGCCCAGTATGGCATTGCGCCTCATGAGAGTATCCCATATGCATCTCTATTGCCCTACATCTGTAAATACGCAGGGGGTATTCAAACAGCGTTCGGTATCCGAGACATGCAGCTCAACACACGTTGCGGAATATAAGATAGCCAGATAGCTCCATAGGGATGGGATCTATCAAGACAGGGGTATGCCTACCCTACCACCTACCCAAAATACCACAGACAGGTTCATCAGCCACAAAGTGCGAAGATCAGATCCTCCACACAATGTCGATCATTGATATACAGTACAACAGGCGCAACTAGTGTCCTCTAAGACGGCCATTCGCGAAGATCAATGGATCCAGATAGGCTGGGCCAGAATAGATACGAATCTGCTGATACTACTTAACTATCACAATGCACTGCCCCTCGCGGATCTTTACTAGATGTTCAAGATAATGATCGGATCCGCGATCGAAAGCTCCGAACCAGCCAGCATTATGCTGTATGCTGTACTATTACCCGCACACGAGGCCGAGAACATTTGTACACACTTTGTAGTACATAGTACCGGATAATTCTCTAGCACTACCGCTTTGCTTGGCATCTAAACTTAAATGAAAAACAAGAGAATCCAAACCTCGAGAAACAGCCGCAACTTCACGGAGACGTCGTCTGTACTTTTGACGGAAACGGGACAATTCGGAGACTACATATAACGGCATTGATGGTGGCAAATAGCTTACTCGGTGGCTGCAGCCTCAAAAAGCGGCTAATCTTTCGAGAATAGCGAAAACAAAGGAGGGGCGCCACCATTAAAGACTGTGTATATGTAGATTACGACAACTTCTGTGGCTATTAGGAAATTATCAAAAAAGGCTCATCCATGTATGGTATGTATGATCTGATCCGGAGGAAGGTTATAAAAAAAGGCGTGTTTCATTGAGATGAGATGAAGCTTTTTTCCCCTCAAGCACGGCTTCGATAAACTTTGCGCCAGTTTCTCTCCTGCATAAGGCTTTCTGCAAGCAGGTCTCAGGTTCAGTTGACAAACCCGGGGAATTTCTTCCCCTCCTCTTTTGATTTCTCCCCTAAAAATCTTACGACTTTAGCGCACTCCAGCTTTGTTGTACTATCCGTCTGGAGATTCGCTAGAGGAATCTGGAGCTTAGTACTGATAATGGAGCTCATGGATGGAGTACAAGCAAGATAGGGCTCTGCATAAGCGTGGTAAATTCTGCGACCGACAAGCCTCTGTACCCGCTATCGTCAACGGCGCTCTGCTACCGCCTTGTGCATGCGTTGTGGGGAATTTTCATTGATCAGAGCTTGGGCAGCTCAGCCTCCTTCTCGAACCCCCTTTCGTGTTGTTCTAGAGGCCTAAAGAGAAAGAGGATGTCCGGCTATGGTGATTCCATCACGGCGATTCTGAGAGCCTCGGCCATATTGCAAAAGCCAGCCGCCACCACCGGCCAGATGGCGAAATGCTACTCAGGTCCCCAATAGCCAGCCAACCAGCCAACCATGCCTTTCCATTCTTAGTCATTTTCAGGTCCGGCCCGCTTGTTATTCGCCCCTCCTTGTTCACCAGGGGGCAAAATAGTCAGATCTAGCGAGAGCATAAAAAAGAAGTCAAAAAAGAAGAAGAAATTTTCAATTCCCTTGTCATGAAAGCAGACACTCGTATCCTCCATTGGGCCCAATGGGCAAGCATACCTTAGTGAAATGTACGTCCAACAGTGCGGCAAAGGTGGCACTTTGATAAATTAGCATTTCTCTGTGCATGCTCTGGCGTCCAAGGCTGTGTGTGTGAGTAAACGAACCTTGTCTTGGACAAAGCACCTGTAGCCACACGGCCCCGTCCCATCATCTTTTTTTCCAAGGTTTTGGTTGCAGGCGGAGAGGGCAGGGATAAGGATAGAATTTTTTTTCCTACCCAAAAGGTCCCACCTCCGGCTGTCCGCTCAAGCTGCCGCGAGGTCCAAGAGGAGTTGGAGCTCAAGAAGAAGAAAAAGTAAAGAAAAAAAAAAAAAAAAAAAAAAAAAAAAAAAAAAAAAAAAAAAG
>JARFTM010000292.1:0-29916 GCA_030278935.1 Trichoderma polysporum | reverse complement strand
AGCCTTTATAATAATATCTTTTTAAATTTAAATTAAATAAACTTAATTTTTCTCTTTTATATATATACAATATAATGAATATAGGTCTAAAACTGCAGCTTTTACTATCTTATTGCCTAGATATAGATTTATATAATTAGTTTATTTAATAAATAAAAATAAATAAATAAATAAATAAATAAATAAATAAATAAATAAATAAATAAATAAATAAATAAATAAATAAACAACCGATAAATCGAAAGTTATTTTAAGTTCAATCCCTGACAATGAGCGTTAATATATATCTCAAGATGCTTCAGAATCCGTCTTTATTACCAGGTATAACGGAAGTGCTGAGTAGTGGCAGTGGCAATTGATATCCAGTTTACTATGCCCAGTAAACCAAGGCGTTTGCAACTTCTTCCAATATGCGCATCAGTAATGGCGACGATTGTTCTACTGTTGCCTGCACTAGTATTGTCGCAAACTTTGCTAGCTAGTAATATTGATGGCGATATTTTGGATAGATACAGAATGTTGCTGGTGCTGTTGTTATTTATACTAGAAGAACAAAACGTATCTTTCACAACCAATTTCAGTAATGGGTGCAAACTCTCTGCAAATGCAATTTTATTGACTACAGTAATAAAGTACCTTCCGCGTACCAAAGAAGAAAGAAAATCTCAGAAGCCCAGCAATTACTATTTGCCAAAGCAAAACTAGCAAAACATTCGATGCGGTATGGAATCCGCCAGCTTATGATTTTGTTGCTAGTAAAAAAGAATTGACAATGGCCTCAGCCAACCACCAAACCAACTCTATAAATAAGAGTTAGAGCAAAGTTATCCAACGTAGTTGACAGTTAGTTCGCCGTTGTTAACATTGTTGCCATCGTCGGTAGGAACACTGCCACAAACTCTGCAGCCGTGATCCAAAAGCCACTGAAGATACGTCAAAGTTTGGTCCTTGTTGAAGGTACGACCGCCGATATTCTGATAGAAAGCACAGAGACGGCCCGCTGAATGTGCAATGCATCCAACTTGCTGTCCGTTACTCCATTGTCCGTCGGGGCCACCGGCGATAGAATTCCTGAGATCATTGATACTTCCTGCAGGAGTATCACCAACACCTCCGAAACCGCAAGTGGAACTCCCTTGGCAGTTAATACCCAGACGCTTCGAAAGTTTCATAGAAGGCTCTCTGCGGCTAACAGCTTGTTTAATAGCAGGCTTCTCGCTCCTGGCAGCCACTTTGACCATGCTCATGTCGCGGGGGACATTAGGGGTCGCTTTCAAGTCGCGGCGAACATCAGTGACCATGTTGGCGGTCAATTCTCCGTTATTTACATTGTTTCCAGAGTCCACAGGGATGCTGCCGCATGCTCCACAGCCATGGTCTAAAAGAGCTTGGACGAACCAGACAGTCTGGCTGACAGTCCAAGATCGACCAGTCATCTGGTAGAAGAGACAGAGAGACGGATTTCCAACAGTAACTGGCGACTGAACACAGACGATGTGTTGTCCGTCTGAAAAAAATTGGTTCTGATTCATGCTTCGCAGTTGGCCAAGAGCAGTACTTAGAATACCATTATTGCTCGCGCAGAGGCCACTACCTTGGCAGTTAATGCCTAGGGCGGTAACTGCTGAAGCAGCACTGGCGAGAGCGAGCAAGCTGTTGCTAAAGTACATTGTTGATTTATTGCAATAGAGTGGTTGTGTAATGATTTGTTAAGATGTGAGAGATAAGTAACACAAGAGCACGACGGCCGCCTCCTTTTATATCTGTAGATTTCAGTCTCAAAATTGCCAAGTGCATCGTATATAATGCAAATCCACGCTAATATTAAATATATAATCCAAGTTTTCAAATCAAAAATTGCATTAACACACTGTCAGCTTACCGCCAGAAGATAGGAGGAGGTCGGTACGACCCGATCCCTGTTTACTTTGACTTCGGAGAGGAAAGATCCACAAACCAGATGAGATAATCAACATTTGTTTTGAAAATACTATCTCATACTCAATTGCCAGAATAGATATTGACGAATATGCCTAAATTACCCTGACTTGTCTGCCGCTGCTACACCTATCACTACTGCTCAGTGTATGAAATTCAAATGCAAGGCTGTTTCCTAGCAGACTCTATGACATATTATTTTATTTTTAATTGGATTTTACAACAGAATTTTAGGCAATCAGGCATTAAAAGATGTGTAACGCTACACTTTTCAAGTTGTGTCGAATAATTCTTGGCATTTATAATAGCGCTTTATGATTATTATTTATGAGCTCTAAAACTTCCTAGTGAAACTACTTTATGGATTTCGATAAAAAAGTGGACTATATTCAGCGTTTAGTTAATTCTCGTCAGCATTCAATTAATTCTCGTCTAAATTAAGTTCTCTTTTTAAGACCCCCTCCTCATCGATCTGCGTTCCTACTTCAACTCTTTTTCACCCTACCACAGACACATGAGACGAATGCCAGTAATATCCTATACGGTTAATGAATGTTAGAACAAATCCAATAATAATCCAAATTCTATTTTGTGTTACAACTAGTATTGTTTGATTTAGAACAAACGCACAATAAAGATGCGATATACGGGCTAAAAAGGGCTAACTGTGCTCAAGTCGGTGTTCATCATTAACGTACATTATTAACCTACATCAGAGTGTTTCTAGCTGAACAGACCTTCCTTATTTGGACCAGCGAGCGTGATAGAATCTGAATTTTACGTCATCTTACATTTAAATATGCAATATGCTTATATTTATGTGTTTTGAAAGCCACACTATACCTTAACGGCAAGAAGCACACCGGGATCCAATGCAGATCACTGACCAGGGCTACCAGTTGGATCTTCTGTACGGAGTACAAAATACCATAAATGCGAATGACGATTATTAAACGCAGTGGGGTAGCAAAAGTTCCAACCCATGGCTTAGATTAAAAGATGGTATCACCAAAATCCATCACCTTGATTGCTTTTCCGTTAAGGGCGGAAACGAGTTGTAGACGAGTTTAGTATGACATTGATATTAGAAAGATCGTGCGGATGAGTAAACCTCGACGTCAGAGTGAGCCCAAGGCAAGTGCCAAGGCAAGTGCCAAGGCACAATGTGGCGTGAGTGTGCTGCTAATTTAGGAAGGCGAGCCATGAGTAAAACTAACAGGACATATTTTGTTTCTAGAATGTGGAGTTATCGAATGCGGACTTGGTGCGACATATATGCGGTACGGTGGCGTTTTGCATGAAGCTGCTTCTCTAAGTACTGCTTGGAGTGTAGTACCGTATTACTATTTGAACCACTTAGAGTAGGATGCAATAAGTGTTGGCTCCCTGTCAAGTCAAAATATACGCGCTTTAGCTGAATTAGAAATTTCAATTATTGTTTGCCATGTCTGAAAGTCCAAATTATTTGACACAATGTAAGGATAGCCGGTTGCGGCTGCGTCGCAACGCCATCCAATCACACATTGAAACAGAGCCGCTAAAGATGATTATAAGAATATATACACACTCAGCGCATTGGACATTGGATATATGAACATCTTTAGGAATAATATCAACTATTTTTGACGGAGTGCTGAAGAAATTGCGTATACGAGCTGTGCGAAATGGGGTATGGATACTGCTAGAGGTGTCTGGAACCCAATATAAACCTCTGTTGTACGGAGTATGCCGCTGGCAATTGAGAGGCCCGGCTGGACTCCGTGGGCGCTATAGCCAAAGTAAGAATATCACTACAGCGGCCGCGTACAGCGCCATCGAAGGTAACTAGGCGCGTAGTACCTACCTACCTATATAAACCTTGATGGCGTATGCTTCTTCAGAGCATATGTTCAATGGCAGAGCACAGGGTAGAAGATTTGGGGGGGGAAGTGCGAGATCCTTTTGCTTAACGCATTGATGAAAAGGAGCGGCTATCTGAGGCTCATCGTACAGGAATTGCAAATTACACGGATTAATCGTCATCGCCTGGTCAGGATTGCTACAAATTAGGTCACCATGGCTGATATGGTTGGTCCAAGTAGCACCGCTGTTAGCCTTGCCAGCAAAGGGCTGGCTCTCGCTTGTAGCTTGTGGAGTCCATGAGCCACCTAGGTTGGTAGCCGTAAACGAACGGAAATACTGCCCGTTTGCCCCTATTGCCTCACAATCATGAGGTACTGATTCTGGCCCTGCACAGTGTAAACCTGAACTGCCTCGAAGAGATTATTAGTCAAGTCGCTCAAAACTACCGTCGATGATGAGCTAAAACTCTCAGAGAAAATCCCCAATGGGTATGCTGGCTCGGTAAATTTCGCCGTTGTCTTCTGCAAAGAACAAGTACATGTTTGCGTTATCACTAATGACTGTTTGATCAAGAGGGCTAGACCTAGATATGGTTCCAGAAAAGAGCGGTTGTGGCGATGACCATCCATTCGTGTTCGAGGGATTACTTGTTGGCAAATAAGAGAATGTAGTCGGACCCCATTGATTTGCAAGAACCTAAACGCTTTTAGGAGCAAAATAGGATAGTGTAGGTGCAACGGTGCTATAGACCATTTTATTCTGACTCGCTGATGCCTTCGACTAACTACCGAAGAGACTAAAGTTCATTGATCCCCAGACTGATCCTGTGTCATGAGTGAATCCATATACGAGATGCTCTCCATTGTAGACTACGTAAGAGAAGTCTTTTAACGAGACCTAACCTGCCTTTGGGTTCGCTAGTGGGCTGGTTGAATTCCAATGGTACACTGAGGCAGGGTTGTAAATTCGTTACTAAATTAGTTACTATTAACGAATTTCTTAGTAACGAAACGAATTTCGTTTTTATGAATTAGTTTTCGTTTCTTCAGTGCCTTGAAGAAAACGAAACGAAAATAAATTAGTTTCGTCAGTAGGCTGAAGAAAACTAATTAGTTTCTTCATAAGCCTGAAGAAAACGAAACGAAAATACAGTAGTTTCGTCAGTAGGCTGAAGAAAACTAATAAAATTCGTTATTAGTAACTAAAAACTAAATTAGTTAGTAGTAACGAAACTAAAAACTACTAACTACTAACTAATTTTACAACCCTGCACTGAGGGAAGTGAGCAAGCAGTCGCTCGTGCCGCGGCAACAGACCCAGACGCCAGCAACGCGACTCCAGTCTTTATAAGTCTCATGGTACAGATTTATTTGGAAGGCGCAGATGAATCCGATGCAGGTGAGGTTGACACAAATGCGCGGGAATACAGAGCCCTAACTAGAAACGCTGGCTTTATACCCGTATCTAGCTATATGTCCTTGGGCGCTCTGAAAAGGTTTTACGTAGGCTGAGTGAATCAGAAAAGTATCATAGATGGATTGGGTATCGGCCAGGTCCATTTACCTGGAATAGGCAGATTAATTACATTGCAGTAGCCAAATTAACTGAAATGTGCCCCAATTGCTATTCTCTCCGGCACCACACCACATAGCGTTACGCTGCGGGTATAGCCTTTACGGCAGACTATAGACTACACTCTATAGCTCCATTTGCGCATCCAGAGGCTAATATCTACTGTTTAAGATGCTGATGGGCGCTTGTTTGATTGTAATGAAGATGATTTGTTATACGGGCGCTTGTACGTCTTGTCACGAAAACGATGCTTGAGGTCGCGCCTTGTATTTTAACCGATTTATCTAGTCACTAGCCGATTTGGCGTTCTGGGAAATATGTAATCTCGTCATCTGGGCCTAGAGCACCGTCGCGGCAGTTGATGTATCGCTTTTACCTCAAATTTCTTTTACTAGCTTTAATTTAAATATATTTGAATATTCCTTTGCTCAATGTGTTATTAATCGCAAAGCAAAACATTGCTAAATTCTGGTAAAAATGGTAATTTATCAAGTATATCGGTTAGTGATCTGAAATGTGATCATGTCCCCCCACGTACTCCGTACAGTGAGTGGGAGTTGAAAAGTTACGACTCAACCAGGCTAACTTATGTGAATTCACCAAAGCCTAAATTGTCCAATAATAAAAAATAAATATCAAAGCTACTAAAACTCCCAATAAATACTTGATATTGATGTTTTTTCATTAATTGTGTTACGAAAATGCTATTAATAATTTTTATTTCTAAGAATAAAATATAAAGAGATAAGATTCCAAACTATTATGACAAACCACATCCACTACAATTCGCTACTACAAGCACCATAAAAGAATTGAAAGTTAATGTTTATGTAATGATAATACCACAACAAGATATGATTAGTTATTTAGTATTTTGTATAGGAATATAACCCTTATATTTTCATGTAAATGATTATAAAAAATATGGAGCATCGTTAAGCCGACGACGTTAATACCAAGTTTATGTAAAGAAGCCCGGCAAGAAATATATTCTCGACGCCCATTGTATATATCACTGTGAGACAATAAAGGGCAACAAGGCCGCCCGGCAATAACGGCATGGCTCTGCAAATGTATATGAATTCATTACTACCTATTGCGCTTACCGACAGCCCTTCTTGGAGAATTGGTGACTATAATAAGTCTTAATCCTTGTACTAATGTAAGCTAAGCGATCCGTCTTTTCCGCTACGAAATCTCTACGGAGTACACATAAAGAAAATGTGGACTATCAGATACCCACAACTAGGCGCACTAATTATCTGCTTTGAAACACACGTTCACACTTTCTTCTTCATTAAAATAAAATAATAGCTGACTATAATAGATATTTATTTATCTTTGTTCAATATATTTCTGAAAAGCTATGTTGCTAGAACGACGAGTTGGAGGTCGTTGCTGTTGCATCATGCGTTCGATTTTTTTAATTTCTTTTTTTTTTTTTAAAAAGATACACTTTAAATCAAGTCCCATAGATAATATCGCGCTATAATAATTCCTGCTGCAATAAGACAAATGGAAAGAAACACGTGGGCACTCTAGGCCACATAAACTCGGTGACGAAAACAGCGAGAAGAGCAACATCTTTTGTTAACAATAACCTGCCTTAATTGGAAAATTATGCACCACTCATACCCCGCAGTGACAAACTGATAATTAAAAAACGAAGCGCAATACGACCTTGAGAACTGGTTAGAGTAGAGGTATAAAGATATGGTTTGCCCGCCTTGCGAAAGCGAATGAAGTGTATCAGTGTTATTTTCAGCTCGTTTTGAACCCCATCATACATGATATCAACGATACAATAGTTTGATCGACTTAACATACAATCATCCTACACTTTTCGGACATGAGACACCTACTGGCTAAGGTCGCATCTGCGGCTCTTATATTGCCTGTAGTAATGGCGGCCGACGGTCCCATGGTCCCTGACTATGAAGTACACCTGCTAATGGATCCCACTGTGGTTCTCGGCTCCGACTTCAAGCTTACTCCAACGGTGCTTTCTGCGTTTGCCATGCCAACAACTGTCACAAAGATCAACGTACAATATCTTGATACAGTTTCGGAAGACTTGTATAACAATGGTTGGAGTTGCCGTGTTCGGAACATCGAGAATGAGAGCGGTTTCGATCTCACATACAAGTGGCGCCTTCCCGTCAGCAACGGAAATATTACTGGTGCTCTGAACACAGCTTTTGGCGACGGTTGGAACTCCGGCCAGGGGAACTATAATTCGCAGATTGACTGGCTCTACGCTTCACAAACCCTCTCCATCCAGCGGGATTATACAGCTTCATCAAAGGGCTATAGTGGTACAGATGACCCAGACGAGCAAGATTCGCGTAGCATGCTCGAATCAAATGCGCCAAACATGTTCAATGACTGGCTGTCTACCAATTGGGGTACTGATTTGCTGGAGAGTGCTGTCATATATGGTCCAGTTCTTACCAAGCGCTCTATTGGGACGTGGAGCGGCGTTGAACTTGATATAGAAGTCTGGCCAATCGAGAATTCCAGTGGCACTGGGATTGAGTATATTGTTGAGGCCTCTTTTAAAACGTCCAACTACACATTTGCATCGACTGGGCGCGATCAATTGATATCTCTCTTGCAGAACCAAGGTTGGTTCTTGGCAGAGAGTTTGTCAAAGGAGGACTTGGTTATGGAAAATTATCATCCGACATCATAGAGAGAACATAGTATTCATGAGTCTGCATTATGAACAAATATTCGTGGAGTGGAAGCTCACGCTAGTCTTGGTTATATAGAAGCTAAAAGAATGCAATAGACAAAATATTTTTGAATGTGCTGTGTTATATTTCAGAAATTAGCATTAATTGTTGCATAGAGTTATATGTTGAATATTTATGGATATTAGAGTTCGTGCTCGGAACATTTCTTTCTTCAGATGGCATACATATATTTAATCTAAATACATTTTGCTAAATGGTAGCCTACGGACTGTTTCACGGTGACAATATTCACAATTTGTAAAATACTGTCACCAAGTTATGCAAACAAAGGTGTCAACAGCCCGGGGATATAATGAGCTCAGCATTACATTAACAAACAAAACTTGATAGGCTGCCTTCTTGTAACAGAGAGATGTATATTGTCGTAGATAACCACACAAAGACGCAGTATCATCGACAAGAAGATAGATTGAGTAGTAGCTTTCTATTAAAAAAAGAAAGTATTTCGTTTGATAGAAGAAAGATGGATCATACGCACTCAACTTATTGATACAAGTACAAATGTAAACTGACTTTCAGCAGCAGGCAATCCATATAAGTAATTTACCAGAGGCGAACACGCACAGTTATCACTAGCAATCTCCAGACTCGTAAAGTATCTCATGACCACTATGATGAATGTTTCTCTTGGCATCATCACACCTCTGACAATTTTCACACTCCTACTATGTACGTAAAAGTTTCTCGCTTAGCGTGTGTCGTCCGAAAAAAAAGGTTGATCATTTACAAGCTATTCTAGGAATATAGATGCTATAGGTAAACAATTTGTACATCAAATAAATTCGCTGCTGGTGAGTCCCTCAGCATCATACACGCACTTATGCCAACGTAAGTGCGACCTAGCAGTACTGACACGCCGTTGGGGGGCAGTAAGAATGACTGCAACTGTAACTGCAGAGCCCCAAATATCCATCGCCTTCTCCAGCGAGAGGGCAGCCGTTACGGCCGTTGGATGGAGGTGGAGAAACGGGAGCACCATATGCAGTACATTTGCACGGTCCAGGGGGGCAATAGCCGAAACTATGAAACATTAGCTGAGAAGCTAGGAGTAGGTGTAGGAGAAACGTACTTGCAACTGAAATTACACAGACCAATATAGTTGCCACTTTCGCCATCAGCAACGGTGCCGGCAACACAGACCTGACCAGGTGGCGGTGTGCTGACCGGAGGAACAGAGGAACTGGAACGAGATGTTACAGGAGGAGAGGAAACAGGAGGAGAAGACACACGAGTAGAAGAGATGGGAGGAGGAGGTGGAGAAGAAACACGAGTTGAGGAAACGGGAAGCGAAGAGACAGAACCAGATGTGACCGGAGGGTTGGTTCCTAGAGAAGGCTTAGCCTGGCAAGTTGTGACATGCAGGCCAATAGTGAGAGAGGCAAGACCATCTCCTTGTAAGGGATCATCAAATCCTGCCGGAACGGTGCCAACATAGGTATTAAAGTTGTATATGCCACAGGAGCACACGTTGGTAATATCCATCAAAGAGACGCTGCTGAAGACGGTCTGACCACTGCGGGAAAGAGCGAACCTCTGCTGGCCAAGGCTTGCGGGAACCTGAAATAGGTTCGCGCCAGCATTTCCTTGAAACGTTTGTGTAGTGCCCCCAGAGGTGATGGTGACAGTGCCGGCAGACTTCAGGAATGCGGCGACATAAACAGCGTCATCCATTGTTTGCCAACCGTCAGGGCGGCCCATGAAGTAATTGCCACTGCCATTATTAGCTGGCCGATTATAAGTAGTGTCGGTTGCGTCGCAGTCCAGTCCCTTGAGATTACGGCGATACCAGTAGACAAGCTGCTCATTCTGGATGTATTTAGAGACATCAGTATCCCTATTCTTATACGCTGCAATAAAGGGTTTAGAAAGATCGAGGAACCCGTCATGAGGCATATCATTCGTCCATTTAGAATTGCCATCATCGTAATGCTTTGACTTAAGCGGCCCAACGTAGTGAGATTCGCCATAGTCATTCCACGTAATAATCTCAACCATAGGGAAGCCCTGCTGCAGGACCTGTTGCCATCTGTTGTAGATCAAGGCACCGCCTGGGAAGACCCAGTTCTTACTGAATGATACCTCTGGGCCAAAATGTGTAAAAAATTCGGGTGAAACGGGCGCTAGATAGAACTTACTACCCAGCCAGTTCTTGTAGGCGTTATCACCGTCAGCTACCGTGACGTTTTGGCCTGGTTTGGGAGCCTTGTTGTTTCCGTCATTATCCCAGGCCTGTTGGAGGGTCAGTCTTGTTATTCTATTCTCTAACCTCAGTGGG
This sequence comes from Trichoderma polysporum, assembly GCA_030278935.1. Classification (NCBI taxonomy): domain Eukaryota; kingdom Fungi; phylum Ascomycota; class Sordariomycetes; order Hypocreales; family Hypocreaceae; genus Trichoderma; species Trichoderma polysporum. Next base: position 19,533 of record JARFTM010000292.1, on the reverse strand, counting down.
TGCTCCACTTACCATCCAATTAAGGGCACCATCAATGGTGGAGGTGGAGGACTGGCCAGGATGAAAGTTAGGGACGAAATACACATTAGAGCCGGCAGCAGACCGCAAAGCATTAACGTCAAGACCGTCGCCTGCGAATGAAGAAGCGAACACGCGATTATCAACAAACAGTTGGGCAGGCCGGCTGGCATATTGGGCAATCTTCTGGCCAACGCCAGCAGCATTGCCAGGACTCCACCAGTTAAAGTCAAAAGAAATAAAGACTTTCATGCCGTTTCGGTCAGCAGAATCATAGGCATAGCCTAGTTGCTGGTCAGTGTAGCCATCAACACCAATGTTCAGAGCAAAGGCATCAATGCCAGCGGCCTTAGCCCGTTGCATGTCGTCGTCATAGTCAGCCGAGGTGCCGCGGTCACCGACGATGCCAATCTACAGTCAAGTAACCATGTTAGCCCTTATATGTATGCTTTACATTCGGCTACCAACCATGAAATGGCAGAAGACAAGACGGTCAGCGGAAGAGGCGCGCTCCTCTAGAGACCGGATAGCGATATTGGCAGGGGCGGCGAGGGAGAGAACAGACAAAGCTGTGGCAGCAAGGGCGCCAAGCCCGAGACGCCGGACCATATCCAACATTGGTAAAACTCTAAGCAATTCTATACGAATAAATGGAGTAAAAGGCCTGTAGATCCGTTAGCTTGGCTCTTATATCAAGCATAGGTCTTAACTAGAGTCTTTATACATTTACGCTGACCATTGGTGCTTTATTCGTCACCTAGTCTCTTACGAAACTCGCGATGAAGTACTCTTGGTGACCTGAGTGCAATTTCCGAAAGGGAGCCGGTGCCTAAACTAGTAAGAGCAGAAGCATGTATGATCGGTCCGAAACATGTCTGCGCACAATTGCTGAGGATATTATTCTTTGGCCATCTAAATCTCCCGTGTGGTAACAACGAGCGGCACATTTTTCAATACGCTAATTGCAAACAGGTTGCTCGTGAATGTATGCCCTGTGTGGTTAGCGCAGCCATGGAGAACTTGAGGGCAGACGGCGTATTGAGCTTGAATAGGCTAGATCTGCGAACATGAGACTGAGCAGATGCCTATGAATCAATAATTAAGCTTCTTTTATTGTCTTAAGCTTTTTGTATAGTTGTAATACACCCCTATTGGCTAATATGCCGAGCATTAAACCGAGCGATACAGGCCTTATGACGACCCGTCAATGCAGCTGTAGACATCAGCTTCTGCTGGCAAGGTCAGCTTTCGTTTTACTTACTCACATCATGTCATTATTTGTGGAGGTAATGCCAAACAATACAAATGTGGATATATTTTTCAACTGGAACGAAGAGGAAACGTCAACCGATGAATAGATTATCTCCATTCATTTGCCGACTTGCCGTCGCGGCAAAATGCTCTAGTAGTTAAGAAGTATACACTGTCGCCTACTTGTCTGCAAGGATTGCCGCATGTTTCCCTTATCGCATTTAATAATCCGTATTCACAGGTAGTTTCGCTAAGTTGCAGCAAAGCGTCTCAGGCCAAAGCTATGGGCATGGGCTCATGGAGAAGGAAATCAACTGGGTTGATCCCCCGCAGTTTTCCGCCAATGTAGTACTATAGTAGGTAGTACAATATTCTAACATCAGTGTGGCGTTGGCCTTTGAACCAGGAAGATTCAGGAACCGCAGTCTCAGGACTTGGTGTAAGATGGATGCGGCCACGTCTACCACTGCCTTCCATTCGCAGCCAAGCGCCTCCGGTATACCTCCCGCCACATTGTATGTTTTGAGCTATATGCTGAGCTAACAAAGATAGATCCAAACTGTTTGAAGCACTTGTAGTTTTTGCATTTTGTTGTGCTAGTACTACTACTACTCCGCACGCTAAACAAGACGCCAAATTTTAGCTGCCGCTGGCGGATCGAGGTGGTTTCCTGCACCCCGCTTGAACCCCGCTCTTGCTCAGTATGCATAATACCTTATTAGTGTGTACGAAGTATGAAGAGTAAATCCCGAGTGTTCCATCGCGTATTTGGCTAGTTGGCAGGACGGGAATGATCAATTAGCTGAGGCTGATAGTATTTTTTGGCTCTGTATTGGGGTTAATACAGCTTAGCTTATTCCACAGCAGTAAATTAAATGACTAGAGTGCATCATAAAGCTAATCAAGGCATAAGAGGTATTGGCTTACTAAAGTTCATGATCAACTTCGAACCATTTTTAGCTTCTTGGGCTATCAGGAATATTGCCATCACGCTGCCTCGGTAATCAAGGGAGAGAGGATTTCGGCAAGACGGAGATCATTTCTGACTGGAGTTCCACAACGGACTTCGCTTCTATAGGATACGCGTAGAACCCAATGCATGAAAATTAGCAATGCTACACTGAGCGCGCCACTGCAATCCAGCTGCAGCACAATTGATTCTGCCTAAATACTTACCTAAAATATATCTTAGTTCGCAAAATTTCCGACGGCATATAACTCTTCTTGAGCCAAAGCGAAAAGGTATAGACGTACGTCGTACACGTAGCAAGAAGGCTACCGGGGTCCACATCTAGATGTGCAGGCTACCACGGGCCACTGCGGGTCATTATACCACTATAGCTGCAGATACGAAACAAATACGGCAGGTTACTTCGTTAATTCGTTAGACGCCATGTGAATGGACTTATTATGCTTAAATAGAAATTATGCTCCCTTTAAAACCTCTTTGTGGTTAGCGCGGCATGGTATAGACAACTAGGGGTGATTCAGCAAACACAAGCACAATAGACCGCTAACAGAGGACCTAGCGTCCTACAATTTTATAAAGCACTCCGCCCATAAAATAGACCTGTGTTGTCTATTATAATGAAATCGCCCTGTTCAAGAGTGATTTGTTGGCTGATCTAGAGCTGCGTTAGCCTTTTATACTCCGGTGTGTGTATTAATGACGGCGACTCCAGAACTAAGCAGCCCATTTTTCCTCTCCGCTGTTTCTCGAGCCCGATATTTCTTTCACAAAGTCGATAGTAGCTGATTCCTGAACCATTGAAAGTAGAACTAGAAGATTTCGGCAAATGAGATAGTAGCGTGTATGTTGCTTTCAATATCGTTTCCCATGGAGATGATTTACTGCGGAGAGTTTATGAAAGAGAAAAGAGAAATATCTGCCAGTAGTAGATCATTCGAACTATCCAAGGATCGAATGAAGACTTGATCTTATAGTAGCTAGAGATGTCTAATATGTGCTGCCCAAGGAAGCAATCATCCTACACAATCATTGTGTGAGTCTAGAGAGAGAAGCTTCCCACTTTTTACTACATTGAAGCTTAATTAAAATATCTTGCGTTTACAACTCTCTATGAGCGTTACAGATGATGATTATTGCTTCTAAAACTGCTTTATAGAGCTAATTTTTCTTGTTTGCACTAATCTGTGCAGCGAGATACTCAGCAAAGAGGTGCATATTTCCTGGAACTTTCGCTATTCACGGGTATACTCCATATTCTTGTTATGAGATGAAGTCATTTTCTTTTCTACTAATATTCATGTCTTATAACTCAGTCTTATAACTCAGATGTATAAGTAGTAGTACGAATATCGATTGATCGAAAAAGACGACCGACTTGCAAATTGGCTATTTTATGCTTGTAATGACTATTTTTCACTTGAAATATAGATTGATGAGTCTATAGATCCATTTGGAGGTAATAAGAGAATGAAGAGAGTGAATGGACTTCATAGTCCTTTAGACCGCATGAGGAAGACAAAAGAGGCTGTTTCATTCGGTCTGAATTGAAACGTAAGCATCTGTCACCCTAAGCTTCCTATATGGTTGATACAAAATATCAAGAGTTCGTGATAATTAAGGTAAGAGAGACAACATATAACTAGTGTGATCTTTATATTCCTGCTAAGGCATCATAGGTATCACAATTTTGCCACACGTTACTTAATACCTACTCATTCTTTGCAATTTAAGAACTTCAAATCTGCTCTGGGCCCAATATATAGCAGATGCCTATCAACTGTTCACTTTTTAACGACAATCTTCTTTGAATAAGCGTGGAAGGAGCCTGCAACCAGAATCTCGGTATGATTCTATAACAACCCACTCTACTTACAACCTCTCACCTCCACAAATGCAAGTAATCGCGTGAGCGTCATTTCAAGATTTTTAATTAGTTGTCATCCACAATATTATCAACGTCAACACCCTTGCCTTGTCAATCACAATATTTGATCAATTATATCTGGCAGTAGTGAAAACAAATACAGTTTAAAATAATTGTCTAGAGGGACAGTTTATCAATTAAACTCTAGATCGTTCTGTACTTTGCTGCCTAGGTCAATAAGTCGGTAAGATCGTGCCATTCATTTAAGGTCCCAAAGATTTCTACAAAGCAATCAGCAGTCCTTTGACAACATAGTTAAATATGAATCGGTATTGAAGTAGCTCAAAGCAGTTGATTGACTTAGCTAGTTGAATAATACATACTTCACCGTACTTTAACTTTTACAACGTTGTGCTATAAGCTCCGGACTATTATACGAGAGAAGAGCTGAGAGGTCGAGTGTCCATTAAATCTTCCATCTATATACATAATCTTTTCGGCAAATGATTTCGCTAATTACAAAGACACTGGCAGCTTATTCCAGAGCGACAAAGCAACAGAGACTTATCCTCCTCTTAGCATACAACCAATAAATCCCCTCTGTGGGCTATTAGACGGTAGCAGAATAACCATGATACAGGTTCAAAGGGGCTCCCAATTTAATTGCGTAAAATACAAAGGAAAGTTACTAGAACCAAAAGGCATGCTGATATTCGTAGCTGAAGATAAGCTGCGTGAAATAACTCTAGTACTATCGTAGAAGCTACCACCGCACTACGGAGTACTTGAGGAAAGGTAGTAATCTTGATTCCTCTCTCAGATGATAACTCGGGGCTTAGTGTATTCAGCCTGTGAAGAATCAGATTGACTACTCTTTCGACATTTTACTATAATGAGATATGAACACACAAATCTCATGCGAATTGAGTTATACGGTATCTGATTGCGTATATGATTCGCAAGTTAGGCTTTTTCAATCTTAGATGATGTATTAAAAGTTTAAATTCACTGTCCTGCTGACCTAGGATAGAATACGCCCGCAATCTTGGCTGCAGGACTGTTACGGAGTAGCTTAAAACAATCTAAGTAATATATGTAGCCGAGGTTAGATGCACCCTAGATTGCGGGGTTAATAGCATGGGGAATCTGTTTCAGACATCCGTTAGGAAGGCCGAGAATCACCATTAATATATTTTTGATTGCAGATGAAAAGAGCTATATCGAATTCAGGAGGGACACCTACATGCAGCCGGACACTACCTACCATTAGGACCCATTTGAATTTTTAGTAATAGGCTATAATTGGCTACAGCCTATTAGAGTACGTATTATAAAAAGTTTGTCCCGAGGTCATCGGGAATTTGAAAGCGGGCACTATCCCTATTTTGATTACATGTCGCGAACTTGAAGGCTTAGACAGGGATTCCCCATTCTTGAACATATTCTCAAGTATCATCATCAAGTCTGGCACTAATGAGCCTTGAAGCTAAATAATATATTTGCAGTGTAATTGGATAGATGAAAAGACCCGTTGTGTAAAATGGGGTCTCTAAAGTGAAGTTGGGATGAGTAAAGGAAAATATTAAGCTTAATAGCTTCATGCAAAGAATATAAATATCCCTTATGATACCCGTCTCTGGGACTGGACTTTCTCAGCCAAAACAAGTTCATCCATAAACTATCGGATACAATCTTCAAAGAAAAAATCACCAAGCTAAAACTTACTCCATTACTGTTGATAATGAAGCTTCTCAGCCTCCTATCGCTTGTAACTCTGGCTGCCTCTGTTCCTCTGCAGCCTGTCACGGACGATATTGCTCTGCTCGCTGAGCGTCAGCTGAGCTCTACCCGAAATGAGCTCGAATTGGGCATTTCATCTGCTTGTCCCCGTATTATATTTATCTTTGCTCGTGCTTCCACAGAAGCCGGTAATCTAGTATGTGGTATCAACCTGAACTTCTGAATGTTGGATGCTGATAGATGATTCTATAGGGCGCATCCGCTGGTCCTGCAGTTGCCAATGCATTGGAGAGCCACTATGGTGCCTCCCAAGTTTGGGTTCAGGGAGTTGGTGGCCCTTACACTGCAGACTTGCCTTCGAACTTTCTACCTGGTGGAACCAGCCAGGCTGCGATTAATGAGGCACGCCGTCTCTTCAATGAGGCGAACCAGAAATGCCCCAACTCGGCCATTGTTGCTGGCGGTTATAGGTCTTGACTCTCCTTTCACCACGTTTCGATTCTTGATATTCTAACACATTTATTACAGCCAAGGTACTGCCGTTATGTCTGGCTCTATTTCCGGATTGAGTTCTACTGTTCGAAATCAGACAAAAGGGGTGGTTCTCTTTGGATATACGCAGAATTTTCAGAACGGCGGCTCAATCCCCAACTTCCCTAGCAACAAACTCGAAGTATTCTGTGCTGCGACCGATGCGGTCTGCTATGGTACTTTATTTATCCTCCCTGCGCACTTTCTCTACACAGATGAAGCAGCCGATGAAGCTCCCGACTTCCTTATCAGCCGAATTGGTTAATTGTCCACATATACTGCCTCGCATTCTCTGCGCTGCTGGCAGAGAATATGAGGTAAAGTCATAGAGCAAAGGTCCGTTAGTGATTCGAGTGAAGGCACAAATGGTATATGGAGATATCATAGGCCATAAATCGTGCCAAATATGAAGCTAAAGAGAACAAAAGTTCTGCCGTAGAGTGGCAAATCCTGTCTTTCTCATTGGGAATGATTCGAAACAGATTATTGCGTAAGTTGGTAGTATTAGAAATCAGCCCGTATTGTTCTCATATATTGACCAATTAAACTTATTCTACGTCCTTATTTAACCATGTGTCTTAAAAAGGGAATCCACCACAAGAAAGTGAATAAAGTCACCGAGTGATGAATGGTATCATGGTATTAGTTAAAGTTTCTTGTCAATAATATAAATTATTTACACAAAGAAACGAGGTTCCCTTTCTTTATTTAGGCTAATAGAGAGAAATACAGTTCTTATTTGATGCCTAGCTGAAGAAAATAGCAAGAGAAGAGGCTGAGAGGCTATTCGATATTTTCGAAACTGTATATTCTGGCGAAGCAATAGCTCGGCGGTAACTTCTAGAAAAAGACCTATAACATGTATGCTTTTAGCCTTCTATACGCGATATGTTTTAGGATATTATCTAGGATATCTTCGTCAATAAGCAACCAAGATCTCTTACTGGTAGTTCTAGGTGGCAGTGTTTTCATAGAGCTCTGAAAGTATTTTCCACGTATAGAAAGAACTCTCATCTTTATCCCAATTATCAGAATCTAAGATTTTTATAGTGCAACGAATAATTTATTAAATTTTTCTATTTATACAGAAAAGAAATAATCTCCGGCTATGAAGTAGGCAATATGGATTTAGTTTCTAAAAAACAACATTTCTTAACTTACATCTGAAAGGTTATGTACACTAACTTAGTTGAGCCTAGGGAATAAAAGGTCTACTCGCACTAAATAATACCATAGATGTCATCAGCACTAAATTCTGATGCTATAACATAATAGTAAATTGCAAGGATTACAATCCTTTGAGAAATTTATACAAAGCACAAATGCATAAAATAAACAAACTCTACGGAGTACTTACATAACTAATGGATAACTCAGTTGAGTGTACTCCATAGAAAGAAAAAAGGAACAAGGGTACTTGTAAAATTAAAATGAAATACAAATGTTTTCTAAAATATTAGGAAAATAAGTATAATAGGTTATTTTACAATACTCCGTACTAATAAAATTATAAAGAAACGTATACATAAATAAAATAATTTACTATATAATATTACAAATAATTTACTTATTAAAAGCTCGATATTAAAATTTAATCTTATTATTATTTATTTTCAGCAAGTATTATTTATTTAGCTCATAGCGTTCTTTAAAAAAAAACTTTTTATTACTTTCACGCTTGTGCTCTATTTAATTAATTCACGCTCTGCAACACTATGCGAGCGCATCCCCATCACTCTCAATGAGACCTATATATCATAACTGCATTATAATATAGTAAAGGGATCATTACTTTGCTATAGCCTCTTTATTGGCCAACGTGCTAATATCTTCGAATGGATTCAGGCTTGGCTTACAAACGGCGACGCCTGGCCCCGGTGTGTATCGAATGCCAACGGAGAAAGATTAGGTGTGACAGTGCGACGCCTTGCGGTCCTTGTAGCAAGCTCCCCAATACTAGATGCATTTACAGCAATTCTCATTTCCACCCATTTCCCTACAGCGACCTTCGCCACCCCAACAATGGTGCACGAATCGACTTTGCACAACTAGCGAATATTCAACCAAACAGGCAGCATCCACTGTTTCAGGACAGCAACTCTGGACACCTAGATCTCTTCTCCCTTGAACCGACAACGGCACATTTACGCGACGATGGCGGAGCAAATCTCGCTACATATTTGGGGCTTGACGATACACACTCTAAATTCGCGCCAGCGCACTCAACAAGAGACTCATTCCCAGATGCAAGCACTACAAACTTTTCCGATGCATCGACTGGAGTGTCTAGGCAGTTATCGACACAAAGTGATGATCATACCTCTTGGTCCTCTGCGAATTCAATTTTAGATCCGGAGCCACAACATACCCCCAGTGACACCACTTATGGCCTAATAGCAACGTGCTGGGAAGAAGCGGTCATCAAATGTGAAAGGCTGCAATTTGTTCTACATGGACTAAGGAATAAGAGGGGACCTATACCACTACAATCTAGACATGAGCCACTGAGACCGCTAATAGACAAATTTGTCAAGCTGGAGCGTCAGAAAAGGGCATCGAAACACTCAGCGCCTAGCCTATCGCTAAACTGGACAACAAACCCTGATCTACCTAATTATTCGGTAAGAAAGCTGCTGCCACCTCAGCGGATATGCGACATTCTTCTGGACGCATACCTCACCACCTTCGAGTCAGTACTGCGTATCTTGTATGTGCCAACATTTCTTCGGGACTACACGCGCTTCTGGGCGGGCTCCTCGTCAACATGGTCACCAGACATAGAAGAGATATTCCTCTGCAAGCTTGTGATATGTATCGCTCTGGGAGCTTTCGTCTGCCCTGAACTGGATGCCGCTAACAAAACTGTCTCTGATCCAAGCCAGGACGGCATCTATTTGCGGGAGCAAGCGAAAACCTGGATTGCATACGGCAAACAATGGCTAGCTCGAAAAGTCATCGCTGGATCACGAGCAGACCTAAATACTGCGCAAATAATATGTCTGCTAGCGTTATCACGGTACACAGGTCCAGTCAATGCGACTTCAACTGGCTCACTATGGTCTCCTGGCGACCATGACTTGACCCGTTTAGCGATTCAGCTGGGTTTACATCGAGACCCTACTACGATTGACCCAGATATGCCGGCTACAGATGTTGAGATTCGTCGGCGTTTGTGGGCGACTATGCTGGAATTGTCCTTACAGTTATGTCTTGACCATGAGTTACCAGCTCCTATCTCCCCAGAGAGTTACGACTGTGCGCCGCCATCCGATTTTGCAGACGAGCCCGTGAGTACCGCCGATGTTGATTCCACATCATCGTCGTACTTTGCGAATTCGTCGCTAGATTACAACTTGAAGAGGACCAATCCCCTTGCGATCTTAGCACGAACGCAGCGTTTGCGTCTTCAAATACTGCACGTGGTGCATTCTCCTGGCGCTGCTAAAGCTTTTGAGGACACGCACCGGCTTGCAGCCGAGCTAAAAGCAGTGTACTCAGCAGAGCTTCACAAGCTGCGGTCTCTGCAAAAGCAGCCTACTGATTTCCAACTAAAGCTCTTGGATACCCTCACGTTGCCGTTTATACTAGCACCACACGCCAAGTTTGCGGCTTATCCCTTCACTAGCCCAGCGTGCTATTTCTCCCGCAAAGTGCGTATGGAAGTTTCAGCGCTGCTCTTAGCGAATCATTCGCTGGCGCTAGCAACGGTGACGCACCCCTCAGTTGGAGGGCTCGAGGATGTTACCGCTGGTGCTGACGGCCTGCCTGTATTACCCTCCAATACGACCGCTTCTCCTTCGAGTGCCGCTACAATTACATCTCCTTTTGCAAACGCGCTAACTGTCCTCCGCATCCATAGCCAAGGACATTTCGCCACCTTGCAGTGGCACGCCATTCTGGCGCTCTGTCTCGATCTGATAAGCGAGCTGGAAGAGAATTTCTTTTTTGCGGTCAGCGGCGCTAGTTGGCGGCAGCTTCAAGAAACAATCCAGATGTATGTCACCATACTAGAGCGGCGCGTTCGGACATCAGGTGGCGCCACCTCCGCACGCGAGTTCCTCTTCTGTTCATGTGCAGAAGCCTACATTAAGGCAATGCTGGGGGGGAACAGGGAGGCTGACCAGGCCATTGCATCGGCTGCCTACGCGGCGCTGACGCTGTGCTGCGAAGTAATGGAGCAGGGGCTCCAGCCACGACGCAGTGTCGTAACAAGACATCAGAACATGCAAGTAGTACCTGTATGATGACATCAATCACGATCAGACCACTGCGCAAATAATGCGTCTGCAAGTATCGGGTGCGTAATCAACAATTCTTCATCTAAACAATATCAACCAGGGTGCATTACAACCGGGATTTCTCCGATTATGTGTGTTTCAATTAACCTGACTATACAACTTGAAAAGAAAACACGACTTGAAGTAATTCAAGATATTTAAGGCCATTGACGTTCTAAAATTGGTGGATTTGGGAAATACAGGATCATAAAGCAGGCACTGAATAAAAGTACTGGCAAAAGTTGGAGAAGGAAGAGTATACAATATATTTATATATAGCTATGGGGCTGTACATAAAAGAGGAATTGAGAATATTTTATAATTCAGCACAAATATCTGTTTCGTGCTATTTAAAATAAGAGTTATTAAATTTATTTTGTTCGGACTTTTAATAGAGGATTTTAAAATGGAATAAAATTAATATAATATTTTTAAACAAGAATTAGAATAATTGTTGAATGTTAGAAGAAGAAAAAACCATTGTTATATAATACTTAATATTTTAACCCATTAGTATACTTTTTAAAACATTTAAAAGAATTAAAAATATTCTTTTCAATATTACAATAATCTTTATGTATATTGTACTTTAGTGCATATTGCTAAGCTTTAGTGCGAATACTAGCAGCACGATATATTCTTATTGCTCTTTGACTGGCTTAAGTCGAGGAGATATAATCGATTTTTACAATAATGATATATCAGTTAGACAAGCGATAACAAAGAAGGCAACGTTCGCGAATCCCTATGTGGGAATTTGGGTTACATTTGCTGGCGTTGGAGCCAATCAGACTTCGTGTTCTTTTCAGCGTTTGCCAGAGACTACTGCCCTAAAGAGGAAGGAGATGCGGTGGAATGAGACACCCTGGTACAATAGAGTAGGCCTAGTACCAGGACGACTGGAAGTAAGTGGTACTTGCAGCTATAAAGAGACAGTGTATCGGGGTGCCGCGAGCTAAAATTTAGGGCTGCCATTGACTAACCTAACACCTTGAACCTAATCAAGTACGCTCAAAACAACAAAGCGAGAAAGCTAGAAAAGCGTAGCTTGCAGCTAAGAAAGAATTCTTTGTATTCAAGTACGAAGATTGGTATAAAGCAATTTCCATCGCAATAATGACGTTACCCATAGCAACTTTATAGACGCTATCGATCGATCAAGCCTTATCTTTACCACGCACCGAACCCAGCGCTTAGAAATAATGTGTTCACGCGAAAATTTCCCTGACTGGTCTGAGGAACGCCACCCGAAGCGGAGTACTAACAGCCCAATGGCGAATGCTTTCTCTATTTCGGTTACTACGTTGCTACTATAGTGAAATATGGTTATTTAGAGCATATATACTAAGGATAATTGCCTTGTAACATTTTAAAATCGTCAAATACGGCAATCTCATTAAAAGCTGCTGTCAGTGTACTATCTAAGCCTACGTCGTCGATCATGATACCAGATTAAGCAGATATGATCAGGTTGTTTGCGTCACTGTTGCTGATTGCCTAGTGAAAGACGGCTTTCGAATATTGGCTGCTTAGAAGATTGATAAACCATTAGGCATGTATATATTGAAGCTTATAATTTCAGCCCTTAGATGCATCAACGACAGGAAACATTACATTTGGGCACTGCCCGCCTTGTTGCTGCGCTATTGGCACTCAACCATTATTAAGCCACATTCTGTGGTAATCTATCTCGGCCCATTGCAAACCTAAATTTGAGAAAACACTAAAGCTATTCTCACTTAGACCAAATACCCCAGCAATTAGGCTTCCAGAAGATTTTGACACATTCAGGTGTGACATAGCTTGTTGAAGCAAAGTAGACGCGTGATCAACAGAGTCCACTACTAGAGTGACCAAATTCGCATCGACGAACAAGTATAACCTCTTGCAATTTTTTAGGCATACATCTAGACGAGGAAACGAAACCTTAGTCCAGAGTACTCGTCGATTAAGCCCAGTACGCGTCTGGCCAAGGACCACGACGATGCCCGCGTCAGCTATTTTAATACCCATTACTTTAAGCCCTTTCTTAAGTTGCTCATTTCCATGTTTGGCCGGCAAATTTTGTGTTAGTAAGCGCGTCATAAGCCTGGTTCTGGCTGCTTCGACAAACCCTCGTCTTTTAATAGTTTGACTTGCTCCTTTACGGTAGTCAAACTAACAATTGGAATATCGCTTTACTTGGATGCGTCAAATGTTACTTTAAATGGAATTTCACCCGTCCTCTTCCTTAATGCTCCTTACTAACTATGAGTAAACCAGCCCACCCGGTCTGATTAGCGTGATTAATATCTAGTATTATCTCAATAGGCTCCTTTGCGCGTATTGCAATCATAATGAGCCAATCTTGGCAATTATGAGCGGCCGTAAAATGTATTTTGGTATCCAGTTCATTCCGATTCTAATACATTATTAGCCTTTAATGCATATGGCAGTGAAATTTCAAATGTTATACTCACCCTAGAACTCTGATCTGATTGAAAAAAGATCTTTTAATCGCTTAGTGAAGCTCTTGGTAGAACAAAGTTTTTTGGTTTTTGTTTTGGGGGGGGTTTTTTGTTGTGGCGTTGCGAGACATAATTCTTGGACTGAGCATTGTTAAAAGAGTACAAAGTTAGGAGTTAGCTGCCAGTCTAAATTCTATTGTATGCTATAATATAGCAATGTAGATACATTGTAGTATAGTAGAATAGCGCTATATTATAGTGGGAGTGCGCTATAACGTAGCGGCTATACACTACCTACAGTGGGTCAGCAAAGTCAAGACAACTCCATAGTATACACTAAAACATAGCTTAAATAAATATAAAGATAGCATTAATTATAACATATAAATAAAAGTCAAATGTATTTATTGACAATTATATATAAAAGAATATATAAAATCTATTTTATATTACTTTTAGTTTATTTATTATTGTATATATTATCTTAAAGTTTATCTTATTTATTTTTATTAACACGGTGCCTAGTGACGTTATAGTGGCCTTATGGTGACTGTATAGAAGGAAATACAGTGCTAAGGTTAAACTAAATGTTATATCTTTTACTTTCATTTTATTTTAAAATTATAAAAAAAAAGACGAAGAATAGGTATATAAAGTAATTATATAGCATAGTTTAAAAAAATTATATAACATTTCTTTTAAATTAGTTAAACTTATAAGATATATAAATAAGTGATAGGTATAAATTTTCTTAGGCGTTAGGTGATGCACTGTAGGACTCGTCGTCACTTTGGCGTCCCCACTGTAATACTATTTGTAGCATAAGAAAGAAATTCCACTTTATACAGTTCATTTGTTATAGATGCCATGTACCCAGCAATATCTGCTGAATAGCCCATCTTTCATTATATTATAATCTTACGCAAAAATTCTTCCCCGTTAATCATCTGGCTTGCTTATCTTTAATACTAATCATGCTAATAATACTTGGCATTTTAAGTAGGAAGTTTATGACTACCTAGGTGCTATAAAGTCTGTTCAGAGCCCTTAATTCGCTGTTCAAGTCCAAATGTCATTTATGCATCATCAGCGAGTTTGTTTCCCGGAGTAGTAGTTTCGGAAACCGTTACGAACCGGTCCTTCGTAACAGGCTGATCCCTTATCAATAGCTGGTTCCGTTACAGTAATTGCTATAATATTGATTATTGGCCTAATCTTTTGCCCTGTTGGCTTAACGGTATAACGGCTCGTTACAGAAACAGTGGTGCTCAAAGGCTCCAACAGGCAGTTAGCTTGGGGGTATAAAAAGAATGACCGGGCATAGAGCGGCGAGGAACTTCTTTTTAGTGGACGTATTAATATAATTACTACAAATAATTCCTAACTCGAATCGCTTTTTGTAGCTCATTCATAACTATAATGAAATAAATCTTTTTGCTAAAGCTTGCCCAGTTTACAGATACTATATATATAAAGAAATAGCATCAACGTAAGACTTGTTTTATTATTTTCGTTCTAATTATTTTGTGCTCTGTTTATAAAGGTGTTGCAAATTTACTTCACAACATATATTCACGTTTTTATTTATTCTTAAATACCAAGATACGCGTAAAAGATAAGAACTAATCAAGATACTATCTTAATTAAACATCTCTTTCCGCCCCCTTTCCTCAACATGTATGTAAACTTTAATGCTGCAAGGATGTAACCAAACATTACTCTGTTTATTCTCTTCTTTCATACGAGTAGCTAAGTACATATGAAAAGAAATGCCACGATTAAAACTTCATCATTCTAATCTAATACAAAACATTATCTTCATACTTTGGAGATCTGGCAAGCTGCATAATGTTCCTGCAGAAACGAATTGTTGATCAGGCAAGGTTAATAAATTATTGAATAGAGTTGACTGCGCTATCATTCCTTCTCATTTTGGAAAATGCGGATGGACAGCTTATATCAATAAACAGAATATAATGGTGGAGTTCTCGACTTAGTTAGTAATATGTTATCCAATCGTGAAGCGCAGCATTTTGAATTGACTTCTTATAGTACTGATGGTTGGTAATTAGGGAGAAAATGTAAGCCACTGTTAATAAATGAATCATGATTCAGTATCTTAATAATTATCTTCTTATTTCAATCTGTATAGTTTGCATCAACTTTGCTTCCCTATGCTAGCAAAAATACAGTATTATACGTTTTTCTGTGTAAGTTGGCCAACTTTTGGGAGCGAGGTTTCATGTCTCTCATGCCGCGGCATGTCGTAATACATCCGTTTCTGATCAGGCTCATACGCGCTTGTATTATGGGCCAGCTTGATATTTATATCTGTTGAGTCCATATATGGGAAGTTATATTCGGTCGGTGCCGCCAGCTTGGCAGATTCAGCGAAGTCAGGCGCAGGGGCATAACTGCCTCGTAAAGTTCCCTTGTGATCTTTGTGAAAGATGATTGAAGCATAGACAAGAAGTCCCAGAAAAGATGCGCTAATGTTGGAGTTAGAACAGGAATAGGTTATAAACACTTTTATAAAGGGTCGGCTATCTTACACAACAAGAATATTCAAGATCAAGTTAGGTATCGTCATAGCGCTAAACATGGACAAGACGAACAGCACTACAAATATAATAGTTTGTACAATGTTCGTGGCAAAGAAGAACTGAGGCGAAAGTGTCCGACGAGCGCGTTTAATAATGCAGACAATGTCAAGAAGCAAACAAAGAACTAATATAACTTCGACAGCGGCGAGAAACACTAAAGAGCGAGTATATGTATGCTGATATTTATCTTTGTTCGAAGCAATGAGGCCGACAGTGAAGGCGTAGATCGCGATTTCGACAACCATGGTCAAAATACGCACAATCCAAAACGGTACAAGCACGCGCTTGAGAAATGGTGAATTGCCGACCGGACTATGAGCCATCCTAGCGGTGGTTAGCCTAGTAATGCTGAAAAGAGTAATATAAATGAGAATGAAAATAAGGACAAGAGTACTCCCAAATAAATCAGGGTTTTCATCCTTAATGTACTTTCTTGTGCTCACCTCTTTTCAACCTTAATATAATCATAATCTTAAACAACAACTATAGATAATTTACTTAAACACAGCCCTCGGAGAGACTAAAGCTTAAAAATAGCTCGCTGCTGAGGCTAGTGTAGAGTTAGCGCTTGAACGTGGTACATTAAACGCCGAACTGAGCAGCTATTTTAAGGCACAATATAATGCAACAAGCGGAGCAATATTGTATAATTCACTCCGCCCTCTATCTCTGATAAGTAGCTTCGAAAGTGGGCATATCTTATAGATTGTGATCATATTAGTGGTCGTAATTCATGAGCTAGAGCTTATGTTTGGTACAGGTTTTATGACCTATCTACAATCACGAAAACGGGCGTTTACGATATAAACTAGGAGTTAATAGCGGAGCAAGCTGTCTATACATGAGGAAGCCTGCAACCTTAGATAGGTACACTAGCTAGCCTTTGTTTATTTTTGCTAGACTTGAATTGCTCTAGAGTTTTGCAATTATGACATGTATTTCTTTTTTTAGAAGTAGCGACAGTATGTCACAATTAGCCTGTTCAGAGTGCATATAAAGTAGATACTATACCTTCTGTCCAGCTTCCATACTTACACCAGTTTGCTCCAGATTATCTTGCCATTTATCATACAGACTTAATATTTTATATTTTATGATGCTTTTTACTACTATTATAACTGCTGCCTTGGCTTTGTCCACGGCCCTAGCGGCCCCGACTGCCAAAGCAGATTCTAAATCCACCAACAACCCATCAAACAAACATATATCCAAGAGGGACTGTTTTCAACAGAATTTTTCTGGATCCATTCAGGTTCCAACTGTACCTGATAGCGACGTTCAGGGACTCATTAATACCATCA
Source organism: Trichoderma polysporum (assembly GCA_030278935.1). Taxonomy (NCBI): domain Eukaryota; kingdom Fungi; phylum Ascomycota; class Sordariomycetes; order Hypocreales; family Hypocreaceae; genus Trichoderma; species Trichoderma polysporum. The sequence goes on along the minus strand of JARFTM010000292.1, from coordinate 2,531 downwards.
ACGGATTGGGCGGTTGGGATACATTAGTGCCGCTCCCACAGTGGGGTGGCACTTTTAGGCAAACCTATGGTTCTGTTATGTTATGCATCACGAATCAATACATGTTTTGCAACACTCATTTGAGTATGGGTGAAGCTTCATGGGTTACTAGCTGGATTGCTTATAGTCAATGTAACCTCAACAACAATCCAAACAGCTTGTGAGTGCATTAGAATTGTGACATCGTTATGGCTGGATTACTAATAAAAAATGACTCAGCTTTGGAGGCACAGCTACTTGCCACGGCGATGATGGCCTTGCTCTAAGTGCTACTCTTGTTACTACTTCCGAGGGCTGTTAATAGTGCTTTGACGTTAATCAGCTACCGTCCGATCAACACGGCGCCAATATCAGAAATCAGAGTCAGCACAAATCACAATTACAGAACTCCTGTAATGACGTACATATTTTGGATCGAAATTGCATTTATAAGAGAAAGTAGCCAATGCCACATACACTTGGTTCAAAATTAGCGAAGCACGCTGTGTTGCATTCTCTATATAAACAAACACTACATTTTAACTTTTTTGTTTTGTTTAATAAATCTCTACCAACGTTAATGTTTCCTTATTTTGTCAGCGCCTAATTGTTTTTATTTAAAACCATACTATAATTTATTGGAGGCGTTTAAAAGGTTTACATTGATGCTTTTTCAACAGCCCTTATTTATAGATCTTAATGAAAACTTTGCGGCGCGCCCTATTTGCAAATACAAGCAAAATTTTGATTTCTTTCCCCTTCCAACTCTTTTAATATCGCCGTTTGGCTTCATCGGAACCTTAAGAGTTTGCCCTAACAAGGCTAGAGAACTTGGAAGCGATAGCCAACGAAATTATGGATGATGTTGCGCATATAAAATATGAGGGTGACTAGCAACATCCCTCCTGAATTAGATTGATTAAACACACCCCCTTCCCTTTGTACCTATAAAACGTAGCGAACGCGGGTCTGAAACTGCGGCTCCTACCGTCCTATTGCCCAGATGTGGATTTATGTAACTAGCTTACTTAGTGGACGAAAATAGTAAAACAAACAAACAAACAAACAAACAAACAATATGAGGGTGACTAGTTGAATTTATGGGTCTGCGATTTTTCAAGCGGTTACGAAAAGGTTTGGCGTGAATCTCGATACAGATATTATGGCAGCCAAATCAACTTCGGCCTTGAAGCTACTGAGCTGCTTATAGCTAGCGATGGCAATTATGGAAGAGCAGTTAGTCAATAACTTTGGTATTTACTTCAGCCACTGCATATTATCCCATGAACAACCGTTTTCGAGCTGAAAATACCTGTGTTATAGCGATGATGGGATATTACAATAACGTAGTGAACCAAGCGCGATGTAATTGAGGGGAAGATGTTTTATTCTGCAATTTGCATTTCGCGGGGATCAGTGCATTCTAAGCGCTCGTAATAGATCTGTTATTAAAATACTGGCAGTATACTAAAACTGAATTAAGAGGTTTGCGAAAGATCTAGCACGGAATTGAGATCAACCAGTCGCTTGATCGTCTTGAACCTGACTCGAAGATTGTTGCAATCGAGAGAGAGCAATTTGGTCTGTTTGTGATTCACAATGTGAACAATGCGATAAGATTGCTACTATGTCAGATTAAAAATGAAGCCTTTTATGCATATACAATGCAAGAAGAAGAGTATCCGATAAGGTTGAAGTTGAGCACGAATAGCTATTGCTCTAACCGATCAGATAGCCAGAAGGTATCCTCGACTAATGCACATTCGTTGACGCAAAATAACTCTCCCTTTCGGTTTCTTGGGACCAAAGGACTCTTAATTTTAATGCAACATGCTATTGTAGTGGTGGATCTGATACTCCTGCGTGCCTGTGGAAAAGATCGTCGGTATATAATAGGTCTCAGCGTGCAACAATCACACATTTTGTCGGGATTCATAGCATGGTTCAAATTTTGACTTACAGAACCTAGCTTGGCCAGTCCTGCGATCTTGTGTCGCCGCCAGTATGAGGATTTCGGACTATACGGTTTACATAACCTGTCATGCATTGGAGACCCAGAGTATTCTTGCAGGCCAACTGTGGCGCTCATGCCTTTACCGCCCTCAAACGACTAACTACTTCTAAGAAGAGAATGATATACGTTAACAACAGGTTGGGTCATTGGGCTATGATACATAAAAGGGTTATAAATATTTATATATATGAAATCTGTTTGATATCTCAGTCGGTTAAGTTATTAGTGTAACTACATATTTGTTTTAAGTCAATTTTGGTAATTCCTATTTGGAGTTTGTTTTTACGCTTATGGAACAGCAATAACATCATTTGTCGCGATTTGTTCGGAATATTATGCTATTCAGAGATAATAAACAAATTCATTTTTTATTTAAAAAATAAAAAGACCGTCTTTCGGTGTTGGAGTTGTTCCAAGAGTGTAGCGGGATACCTTATCGTTAGGAATGAATTATTCATTAAAAAAAAAAGGGGGGGGGGGGGGGGGGGGGGGAAAATTT